>JADGKA010000546.1:0-18134 GCA_027604605.1 Borealophlyctis nickersoniae
CCCACAGCCTTCCTCAAAGTCCACCTCTACTCCACCCTCGAAGTCAAACAAACCACAACCATCGCCATGCCGACCAACATCCCCATGTCCGAAGTGTTTGCCCAAATATGCCAGAAACGCAAATACGATCCGTCGAAATATGTGTTTAAGATGGCGGATACAAAGACGGATGTGCCGTTGGATAAGACGTTGGAGCAGTTGAAAGTTACAGAGTTTTGTGTTTTGAAGGCGGGGGGTGGGGGTGAGTTTTCTTTGTTCTCTGCATTTTTAAAGCCTTCTTTGTTTTGGTTTTTACTTTTTTCGTGTTTTTTCTTGCAGCCGGCGACATTTTCCTACGCCCGCCCGACGAAATAAAAGAAGGCGAAAACGGTGAAGCCCAACAACCGCGTTTCGTCGAACCCGACGAATATAGTTCGATGTATAGGGTACAGTGTGCTCCCAACATCCACCCAAATGCTATCTCTTTCAGCAACGTCTAATTTCTGTTTTCTCTTTAGCAATACGCCGTCACACACAAACAACTCATGGGCCGGCACTCCCGTCTCCTAACCCTCGACGGCGACTACGTCCACCTAATGGCAGCCGAAAACAAAAACTTTTTTGATATAATGAAAACGGTGCGCCCCTCTCTCCCCCTCCCCGTCTCCCTCTCCCACGCGTCGCATTCCCACCTAACCTTCCTGCCCTGTCTTTTTTCCAGTCATCACACCACATCAGCACAGTCGTATCCTGCAAAGTCGCGAAAAGCAAAAGCTCACACCTCAAATTGGTGGTCCACGGCTCGCGTGCGGCGGATTTGAAGACGTATGATTTGGAGGCTTCGTCGCAGCAGGAAGCAGGTATTTAACGTCAAAAAAAACAAGTGTAACGTATGGCGGGGACTAACTTGTTTTTGCTTGCGTGTAGCTGATATTTGTGCGAAAATCACGTTTCTTATGCAGAAGCATAATGGGGGCCGGTTAAAATAGTTGGGTCTTGTCCTGGGGTTTGTTTCGGGTTCAAGGAATCTATATAAAATATACGTTTTGATTTCCATCGCTGCCTAAAAGAGGCTTTCTTGGTTTGTGTTTTAAGGCGGTTGGAACGAGGTCCGCAAGGAAAATTGGCAATAAGCCAATGCAACGCCATCCAAACAAGAACAGGATTTAAAATGTGTTCGCTTTTATTCGACGACATTCAAGAAGCCGAACGTACAGTATCAAAACTCAATACAACAAGAAATAACTCCAGTATCGCCACCACAACCTGCGACCACCTACAGGCATAAACCCTCCATCCACATGGCAACACTCGATAAAACCCCACACAAGACACCGACACCCACCATTTCAAAGCTCATTCCCAACTTCCAAAAACTGCATAAGAAACATCCACCGTTTCCTGTTCATAACCTCCTGCCCTTGCTGCACGGCCATTTGGCCGCCACCCATAGGAGGACCGGCCGCACCTCCTGGACCGCCACCAGCACCAGAGGAAGCAGACGATACGGCCACGACGGCCGAAACGGCTCCCCCAAAGGATAGTTTGTTTCCAGGAGACGTGGAGGAAGCCGGTAGGGGAGGAGTGTTTCTTCCTCCTGTGGCGGTGGCGAGAGAGGAAGCCGAGGAGGTCGGTCGCTTGGAGGTGGTTGAAGCAACCTGTGTCGGTGCAGGGTCTAGCATGGATTTGGGAGGTCGGAGGAGGAGCGGGGCAAAGATTTGAGCTGATGGAAGACATTTTTAGTCCCAACTGCTGCACGCATGTTCTTTTCGATATCACAGAAACATCAAAGCATTCCTACCAAGCTTCTCGGCGCTCAATTCCCCTCTTCCTTTGTAGCTCGCTATAACCTCCTTCAAAAAACCAACAATGTAAACAAAGCAATTGTAGTTCAAACTGGGGAAATGCTGCAGAAGCTGGCGAGCCGCAACAAATGTATGGTATCCTTCCTGGACGCAGCGATGATACATGCTGTATGGTACGACGGGATCGACAAACGAACCAAGAAGCTTCATAAGCGTATCGGCCGCAGAATGAACCGCTGACGCGCGACCGCGGGGCCGTGGGGTTTGAACCGCATCGGAGCTGATGTCACTTGCCGAACCCAGGGCCACCTGAGCCGGTGGACGCGATGTGGGAGTAGTTTTGAGTAGAAGGTCGACGTCCAGATCGACATTTTTCACCTTCAGCGTACTGGACTCCGAGTCCGTTGGGGACAACGGAGCGTCGGGATCGTCGGGGTCGGCCAAAAGAATGGACAAGTCAAACTCCGCGCCAGTGTCAAGACATTCGCGAATGTACTCGGCAATGTTCTGGTCACCAGAAGAAAGAAAGAGGTTGTCCTGTTTTAAACGATATGGATTAATTTTAAGGGAAAATTACCCCTATCTTCTTTTCAGCATGGAAAACTCACCACATCCATTCCAAATTTGTACACAAAATCGACCAATCTCCACACCTCCTTTGGAATACTCAATCGCATCTCCTCGTCTGCCACTGGCGGAAGGGGATCAAGTCCACCCTCTGCCAGCTCTTCCTTCTTGTTTCCGTCCCCTTTCCCCCTCAATCCTTCCAAAATTTTCTTAGTCCCATCCACACCAACCTCCCTCACAGGCTTCACCATCCGACACAGCACTCCCAAGTCATTTCCGAAACAGCTAGGAAGCCATTTGCCAGATACAGAAACAAAGTGATCTTTGCCATTTTCAATGTGAAAGATAAGAATGTCGTCGAGGGTACCCATACCGAAGTTGAGGGCGGGTGATGTGGAGGCATCAACAAGAATGGTGATGTTAATGTTGAGCTTATCACCTGATCGGTAAATGGATCACAATGCGTCAGGATTGTATCGAGGTTGGAATCGGGCAAATGTCACCGTACCAGGTAGAAGCATGCTGATAGGAGGATTTACATAACACCATGGCTTTGAAAAGCTTTTATCACCTGGCTTTGCCACAAATTGATATTGTGCAATCACCTACTCGGAAAAAGGAGGTCAACCTTGCCGCCTTCCCCAAGTGCACCTTGCAATGTTGCCAACAACATGGTATCGCACCTGTCCCTTATTTTCCACAATCAACTTTTTTGTACAGGCAACCCCGAACTTTATTTCTCCAAACTCTATGACATTCTCGCTCAATTCCAAGACAGGTAGCGCATCATTTTCAAATTTGTCCAGCTCCCGGGTTATCTCGTCTTGAACAAGGAGCAGATTTTCTTTATGGATGTGCCTGATCTGCATACAAAGGTTTTACGATGGTTCAGGCTGAGCGGCAATCCGACGTCTACAATACCTTTGCTTCAAATAGCGCCATAACAGGTTTATGATCGCTCAGTGTTAGCTCCATAACACTTCTGTACCATATCAGCTTGAGCCATTCTGGTTCATTCGCACGCAGCGGGTTGCGGAACCAAAGAATTCGGTCACACCAAGAGGGAGATCGGCGTTTCTCGCTGGTATCATACCGCGAGGTTCCCAAATCAAACTTGTAAGTTGGCGGAAACTCTATGGGGCCTTCATCAAAACCCTGGAAGACCCGTTTGGCTCGCCGTTCAATTGTGAGCTATGGAAAACATCCGTTCAGCGCCAACATTCAGGGAACACACAAGGAAATGTGAGCCGCACCTGGTCGAACTCTAATAATTCTTTCACGCTTCCCGCACTGAGCATGGCTTTCGCCTCACTATCTGGAATGGGGACTCGATAATTCAAATCGCCCATCCAAAACAAATGGCTGTGGATGGGGAAAAAAGGAAAGATGGCCACAGCAATCAGTCAACCTAATCCTGGGACCGGCCCCCCGCCCCAAACCCGCAAAACCCACCCTGTACACATACTCTCCATCGAAAATCGTCACAGCACTCTTTCCTGGAGCGACACCCGCTGCGGCACTTCCTGCCACCATCGCCGCAACGTTGCCAGCGCCACTACTCGAATCCGCCGCAACATCCCACAAGCCCGTCACCCATGGATTACTGTGGGCGTACGCGGTATAGTCTTTGTATTGCATAGGGAGGGGAAAAATAAGGCGACGACAAATGTCAGCGAAGTCTTGGTTTCGTCGGTCAACCATGGACGTATCGGCTGCGAGGTGGCAGTTAACGAATGTGAGGTAGGTGGAGTGGTACCGGACCCGAATGGCTGTGGCGCCTTTATTCCCCTAAATGCGTCCATAACTTAAATCACATCATTCGAGGTGACGATTTGGAGAAGAGACGCTCACCATCATTCCCAGTATTCCGGTTCCAACATACAATGCAGATATTTCTGACACTGCATCCACTTCTTCTTTCTTTACATACAACATGATCAACATTCCCACTAGCTGTTTCGATGCGATCTGATGTTGGATGACAAAAATCGGAAGTGAGCTTGGCGTCCACATCTAATGGCAGAAAGGGCTCCCATACTTTAACGTATTCATTCTGCAAGGCAAATTCAATGCCACGGGACCACTCATCCTCTTTAGCGGTATCAACCAAGATGTAAGCTTCAGTGCTTAAATCTAGCTCCTGAAAACTGCAGTAGGTATTAGGACGTGTACAGATACACTATTATTGTAATCCAACGGCGGATCATACCCAAGAGCGTAAATGGCCGGTTTTTCTTCGCTTGTTGTCTGCAACCATGGAACGAGGGATTCCGTAGCTGCCTGCCCATTGATATTCCACGTTCCTACAAAAATCCTGCAGACGGAGGGCATTAAACGAGATTACCTTTAAAGCTCCTGTACACTTGGGTTTCCATTCAGTCCCACGCACTTTTGGCTCTTATATTCCACAAAACGTGCTTCCCTCGCCCGCATCTCCTTCGCCGCCCACGCTTCTTTGATCCCTTTCAAATTCGACGCAGACACTGCCGAGTCAAAATTGATGAATGGGTTGGACATTACCGCCGATTGTTGCGAAATTTCGGAGGGATCTCCAAGTTAAAAGGTAATGAGTAAGTCCATGGCGGTCAACGGAGAGGTTCTGATGCGAAAAGCCCTACCTGGCTCTTTGGCCGCTTCAGCGGCCGTGATGCGGCTTTGCTCGTAATACCGTACCCAACTATGAGTGCCACCATCTCTTGTATATTTCTTTTGCTCTAAAGACGAACGAGAATCGCTGTTTCAGCCTAACGCATCCTGTTCAAATCCCTAATCTTGGCATACACGCACGCGCAACACTCATGAGTCTTTTGAGCTCCACCAACAAAGACTGGAGACTATCCAAAGCCGATGTCTCCATCTTTACTTCGTGGCCCCCTTGCGAATCAGAGAGCCGCAGAGTAAGATCTGCAAGAACTTGTTAGATATGACATATTATTTCTTTTCTGGAAGATGCCAGCCTACCAGATTTTCCAATATCAGCCACATATTCCTGGCTAACAGGCTTGCTTTGCGCTGGACATCGGGCCATACGTGAGTGCGTGATGCAATTTCACGAATAGAAACGGGCTCACACTTACAAACAGCAAGTCTGAAGTCGGAATAAATGGGCAGAACTTCGTATATTGCAGCGGCATTCCCCACCCTTCGTTTCAACACGAACACACTGAAATATCAGAAAAAAGGAGAAGATACCACTCCGTTAAGAGAGCCAATCGTTCAACAAGCGCAAATACTGGGCACCGACCATGCCTCCTCCCCGCCCTGAGTGTTTTCAACGACTGCCAGAATGCGCCGTTTTCGTTCACCGTTCGTTTTCACATAACGGAGCTCTGCAGAGTGTTTCTGGCGGGTCAAGGAATAACGACGGAATGCAAGTGCACAGTGCTTAAAGGACTTTTAAGCAGAGAAAAAGAACACAACGCTTCAGAAGAGGATATGACTCGACAAGTCTCAGTTGGGCGCAATAAAGCCGTTATCGCGCCTTGGTAGTCGGACATGGCAGACGTCAAGTAGCGAGAATGACCTTTCACAACGACGCGTGTGAGATGACTCGGGAGAAAAGAGAGTGTGTTTGGAGGTGTTTTTTCGGATATGACGTGGATAACTTGGTTGCCGTTGGGTGCAATTTGTGGAGTTGATGAGTGGGAATGGTGTTGGGCGGTTGCTCTCCTGCGTGATTGCATAATCAACGGTGGGGCTCCGAGACATGGAGCAGATGAGGAGAGCGTTGTCTCTCTTGAAGGCTTCGATATGGCATCACAACACCTAAACACGTTTCGGGCAAAAACCTAACCCCATGAGTCGGAAGCCAATCAATGCGAAACCTTTCCAATCTATTTCTACCGATACTATCTAGATCTTCGAAGACGAGACCAATCCTACTGCCTCAATCTCAACCAACACATCCCTTGGTAGCCTCGCAACTTCAACCGCCGACCGCGCTGGCCGGGCATTGCCAAAGTGTTTGGCGTATATTTCATTCATTTTGGAGAAGTCATTCATGTCCTAGTGCCAAATTAAAAATGTCAATCATGCTGGTAATACCAAGCTGGCGAAAGAAAAATGCCATACCTTCAAGAACACGGTTGTCTTCACCACTTTATCGAAACCAGACCCCGCCTCTTCCAAGACGGCCTTCAAATTCTGGAGAACCCGGTCGGTTTGGACTTGAACGTCCCCGGGTACGATCTCCATCGTCTTGGGATCTATCCGTTCACCCCACATCAAGGGCCGTAAGCATCTGTGGTGACGTGTTTCAGAGTCGACGACACTCACCGAAGGCAATCTGACCAGCAGTGTAAACAAATCCATTTGCCACAACTGCCTGCGAATATGGGCCGATCGCTGCTGGAGCCTTGTCGGTGCTGACGTGTTTGAGAGTGGACATCGTGCGAAGGTGTTGGCGGATGCAAAGGATGGGCCGAAGGTGCATGGTGGGAGTTCGGTTGATGGCACAGCCATGTTAATCGGGCCAACCAAACACGCTGTTAACGTAATCTCCTCATTTGACCTCTCAATTTTTTTGGAAACCGCACGCTCGAACTCCCTTGCAAGAAAGCAGCACTAAGCAGCAATGGTCAAAAAAAGGTTCATTGATCCCCAAAACGCTGTCCGTTATCAAGTAGTACACCGGTCCCAGCGGGATCCGGCTCTTGCCGACGCCCAGGCAAGCAAACTGGTTTTGAAAGCTGTACCTCCCAGTAGGAATTTGGTCAAGGTGAGTATGATGTCTTCCACTTCATGTAACTTGCCGGGGTTGCTAATTGCTGCGCGCCAATGAGCACAGAAAGGAAAATACGATCTTGATCAAATACCGGACGATGACGATTATCGGGAAGCCGAGGGGGTTAGTGACGAAGAGTTCTGGGATGAGGAAGGGCTTGAGGACGAAGAAGAGGGTAGCCAGGCCGAAGTGGATGAAAGTGATGAACACGCACCAAAAGGCAAAGTTTTGGGCAAAGGAGAAGAAAAATCGAAACGGTAACTGAATGCAAAATCCCTTATTTGGTCGTATCGGATCAGTTTGGGTGGCTTGCCAACCAGGGTTGCCAACCATGTCCCACAGGGATGCGGAGGGCGTTGTAATCAAAGAGGATGCAACGATGCACGGCATTTTCTTCAGTGACCACGATTCCTACAATTACCTGCAGCATCTAAAACCGATTGGGGAGGATCCGTCAGCAGTGTTTGTCGAGGCCAAAGGGAAGAAGGATAAGAAAGACAAAGAGGGCATCCGAATTTTGGTGCGCTTCGTGATTTGGGACGTTTAACAGGGAGAGTGCGGTGATTACTCATGTAATGGTGCTTCAGGATGACACAGCTAGTCAAACGACGTCGGTTGCTGGGCGCAGAAGAGTGAACTTTAGTATTCCTGCTGAGGCGTTACCATCAGCTTTTGAGGAAAAGGTTGGGATGCTGAATCGGTCTAGCGGTATGTATTAACTCAATTTTGTATTACATAAAGAATGGTGAGCTATAACACACCGTCCCCAGATGTTGCAACGGCCGACCCAAAAGTTCGCGAAGTTCTTTATGCACTGGATGACGAGGCATATGTCGAGGAGGAATTGGACGACGATTTCTTCGCAGCCCTAAATGCGGACGAGGTTCCGGAAGGTGTTGAGGATGTGGACGAAGAAGGAAGTGACGAGGAAGGTGACGAAGAGTGGTATCGGGAGTTCAAAAAGTAAGTATCATTTCGGCCGCCCAATGAGGCCGATGAGTAGGAGTAAACTGTCCATGCAGATACAAGAAGCAACAACTACAACCCCCGTCCGATGATGATCAAGATTCGTCCGGATCAGATATCACACCTCGTGCACCCCGAACCGCTCGTACCGCTACAACCTCCTTCTCCATGTCCTCCTCCGCCATGTTTCGTAACGACACCTTAACTCTCCTTGATGACCGCTTCGACGCCGTCCTGGAAGAATACTCCGACACCGAGATTGGCGAGCTTGATCCAGACGACCCGTCCGTTCGGGGCGGCAATCTAATCACGAAAAACAGATTAGAAAATCTTTTCGATGAGTTTTTGGAAGATTCGAGAGTTATGGGTCGCAAACAACGAGTGATCAGAGGGGATGAACCGTTAAAGCAGATGGATACCATTCGGAATACATTGAAAGAGGATGCGCGGGACATTGTTTTGAAGCATGAACACGTCTTGGATGATCAATCGGCTGATGCGGGGGAAAACGATGCCAGGGAGTTGGTGCGGCCGGAAATGAAAGTGCATGACACGTGGGATGTTGAGACAGTGTTGAGCACATACTCGAACGCGTACAATCATCCAAAACTGATCCAAGAGGTTGGAAAGGGGGTTGGGAAGATTCGGTTGAAAGGGAAGATGAAAATGCCTGTTATGGAGAAAGACCACGATCAAAGCGACAGTGAGGAGGAGAGCGGGGGGAAAGGAGAGCATGAAACTTCCAAAGGTTCGCCATTACTTTTGCCTCTCTTTCGTAGCTGTATCTCGCTGTTTGATACATTCTGGCTTTCTTTTAGTGAACCGCGGAGTAGCACGCATGAAAGGCGAAAGCAAAGAAGAAAAGAAAGCGAGAAAGGAGGCTGTAAAGGCTGAACGACGGGTAGGCTTTTTTGACAGCTAATCCACTCTTCACGTCTATGTTCCACCTCTACCTGCACTAACGCACCCTATTGTTCAGAATCGCCGCTCGGAAAAGAAAGCAACGAAACAAGCGTTCAAAGATGAGCAATCGCGGCAAGCCAAATTGGTGCGGAACATTGCTTTGCAGGAGCGATCAAAGCATCTTGCTTGAGTGTGTTCCAGCCGCTATTTGTTGGGATTCATTCCCATATGGCCCTGTATTTTACCATCTTGCACACATGTATCATAAAACTACCCGATTAATTCGTTGCAATAGAGTGATTTAGTGAGAGCCCAGATTGAGGGATGAGATGTCTGCACAGTGGTTCTTCCACACAAGTTTCGAGCTATCCGTTATTGAACAGGTTTTCCGACCTTCCAGAAACCCACGCCCCACGTTCCGTCCCGTTCACAGCGCTTCAATGGTGGCCGTGACCGTGCCCCTCCTTCGCCAACCTTGCCTCCCTATCCCTCATCCAATTCTCCCAGTACTCCGTCTCCTCCTTCCCAGGCCCGCTGTGATTGTACCAGTAATCATACGCAACGAAAGCCGCAAACGCCACGGTCGCGATGCCCAGGCCGGGCGTGACGAGTCGGTATCTGTTCCCAACGGACCAGTCCGGGTGGTACCGCCAGGCGTGACGTTGCCACCAAGGGTCGACGGTGTTGAGCGGGAGGGTTCCCTGAAGCGCTGGATGCGCTGGCTTGGTCCAGGGAAACAAACCGAACTCTGGAGCTTTGAATCGGTGGCGAGTGGAAGCGTATTTGAGGTGTTCGGCGTTCCATTCCGAGGGCCCCATCTTTGAGGGAACCGAGGGCGACATTGCTTCCTTGTGCGGGGTCAGCGACAGGCGGCAGGTATGATTGTCGTGACAAGGGTCTGGATGGTGTGGGAGTTGGTGAAGGCGGGTTGGACCTTGTGGCGTGTCGGTGGCTTTTTTCCACTAAAATGGTTGGTCTGCGCCACAGTCACTGGTGCTGGTGCATGTTGGGTCTGGAGCACCTTTGGACTTCGTGCGTTTCGCAGATCCGCCATCCCCATTCATAACCATGTCCGACAACGAAGACATCGGCAGCGATGCAGGGGACGCATATGACGATGCGATGGAAGACGTGGTAGACGAACTGACGTTTGGCGACGAGTTGCCAGACGATAACGTAGAACGCTCCGAAGTTCTGGTGAACGGGACCGGGCAGCACCAAACAGAGGTATTTGGCGGCTTCTCCCGGCTTCTCCCGGCAACTCTTGCACTCATTCCTATCTCTCTAACACCTTTTTGCGTCAGGCCCGTGGGTCAGGCGGTTCAGGCGGTCCAGGCGCAGCTTCTGGTCCAGGAGCAATTGCAAAAGCAGACCGCATAACAACACCCTACATGACCAAATACGAAAAAGCACGCATTCTTGGTACTCGCGCCCTGCAAATCTCCATGAACGCACCTGTAATGGTTGACTTAAATGGAGAGTCGGATCCTTTGGCTATTGCTATGCGAGAACTGAGGGAAAGGAAGATTCCTTTGATGATCAGGCGGTTTTTGCCGGATGGGAGTTGGGAGGATTGGAGCGTCGATGAATTAATTCCACCGGAATGATTAGGAATAAGTCAGTGAGGACGAGGACGGAGAGGGAACACCGTGTTCCTTGGTCGACGGATTCATTGCACATGAAATACGGATTGGCGAGCCGAGCCTTCGGGGGTGTGTGGAGGAAGTACGCTGGGGGCCCGCCCCATCATATTTATGGGTTCCTTGGCTGCCTCCGACTTCCGTTCAACGGCTGACTATTGTACATGAATAAAAGCAAATGCGTACAAACAGCACTTTTTGCTTTGTATTGGATTGGCCGAAGTGGATCCCATTCTGTAAATTCGTAAACCTCATTTCAAAAGAAAAGATAGGGACGGAAAGGGCGGTGGATGGGTGGGGGCAATGGGTGTTTGTTTTCGGTTCTTCAAATCCGGGACAAGACCAAGCGTTCCAACAAAGCTGGTGATGGTGGAGGTGTCATGCGGTTGATAAGAAACTTTGTGACTGTCTTGCTGCCGTACATTGCCGCCAACGCCAGTCCCCCGTCCCTCGGGAGTGTTGCACCATAGGACAGGAGAAGTTTGATGATGGGGAGATGTTTGGACATGATGGCGGAGCAGATGGGGTCCTCCC
This sequence comes from Borealophlyctis nickersoniae, assembly GCA_027604605.1. Taxonomy (NCBI): domain Eukaryota; kingdom Fungi; phylum Chytridiomycota; class Chytridiomycetes; order Rhizophlyctidales; family Borealophlyctidaceae; genus Borealophlyctis; species Borealophlyctis nickersoniae. Next base: position 11,118 of record JADGKA010000546.1, read on the forward strand.
CGCTGTTTTGCATGTTTGGATCCACACCGTGGGCAAGGAGTAATCGAACCACGTTGGTCGCACGGTCACCGCAGGCGGAGTCCAATGAACGATGTAAAGCGGGATTTCTGCCAATTTCTACTCCGGTTTTGACCAGGAAATCCAGCACGACTCGCACTGTTTTGACGTAACCCCGCCCGACCGCGGGGTACAAGGCTCTTTCATACGTGCAGGAACCACGTTCAAGGAGGAGAGAGGTAACGAACGCTGTTTGCTTGTCGGAGCGGAGACGCGAGAGGTATTTCTCAGGGTCTGTGTTGCGGGTTGAGTGCATGTGGTTTGCGAGAGAGCGGAGGAAGATGTTTTCTGAAATGACGGCAGCCAAGGTCTTTCCCGTTCGTTTCAGGGCAAGGGCGGATGCTGGCGGGAGGTAGTCCCTTGCGACTTGCAACAGGACGTCCTCCATCTTTTTTTGAAGTGGTTTAAAGAAATTTGCGGGACGGATTACAAAAGTTGCACGAAACAGCCGGACGGAGGACACTATTCCACAAGCGGCAGCTGGACGGACCAACCTCTGAAAGACCCTTTTGATTGGAAGTGAATTTCACTATCTGCTTGCTTTAATCGACGACCATGTCTGAAACTCTGGCGCCATTGTTCTACGGACACGCTGGAAGAAATACCCACCAGCTTGGGCGTACAGCCACATACTTTGAAATGCATAGGACTAAGCAACTCTTGTTAATAGTGCATGCAGCCGTCCAACTAGTGTCTTTCCCGCCCCCCACGCACAATCATCTGCCATTATTAAACATTTTGCTCAGACTTTTTTCCTGATACCGTCGCAGCACGGTGGACGGTTTCAGATCGATGTTTCAGATGCACTCCTTCACCCGTCTAAATTTAGTATGCGCCAAACCCCTCATATTCAGTGTTCCACGGTGAGGAAATTCAACAATGTCTTCTCAACGGACCCGCCGTCACCTGCGCTTCTCCACCTCCGACTCGGACGAGGTGTCCGCGGCCCTAATCTCTGAACCCTTTCAACCCAACCACGCAGACCCTTGGACATTTTCTCCACCCCGAGTTCCCTTCTTGACACAACCCACTTTGTCGGGTTTGCATAACAGGGTGCTGGCACAGTATGCAGAGACGCAGGAAAGTGAGGAGGATGAACCACTTATCGGTAGTGTGGAGGAAAGGTTTGGGGCGGAGGGGGGCAGGCGGGCAGTCGTGGCTTCAACGGAGGTGCTAGAGTCGTTCGTCGACTTGCCATTACTTGGCACTTCTCGCGATCCTGTCGTGTTTATCCACTCGCCGTCCTCATCAAACTCAGCATCCTCTAGCCCATCGCCCAGACAAGCAGAAGGGTCGGGGTCGTCGCCCCAAAAGTGGTTGAATCTTTCACACATGATTCCAATGCTGCGGACTTACCCGCAAAGCTCGGTTTTTGCTGCATGCTTCGAAGAAAGATTGGAAGGGGTGAAACAGCGGTGTTTAGATGTTGATGGCGTCCTCAAGTGGGATGAATGTGATGGGTGGGACGAGATGAAAATGCTGGAGTGGGCGGTGGATACATTAAGGGAGGTTGGGCCCATAGGGAGATAGCATCAGCATTCTGTACGGGATATATAGCGCTGTGCATAGTACTATGTCGGTTTTCTTGGTCTACATGTATCTCACTTTGGAAATTAGGGGTTATCGAAATCCGGAGTCTGTGTGATTGATTTTCGGGAAAATCTTCCACTTTGCTGGTGTTACGCGTGAATGAATTCCGTCCAGATTCCTTTGGCAACCTTTTGTGATATAGGGCGGGTAAGATATTATCTTTTGTTTCAGGTCCATTAGGGGTCTTTCGGGGTCTTTTTAGGATCATGTGTGTTCTTTTGGAGGAGAATGGTGCTCAGAGAAGCTCCAGAGATGTACAGTATCTAGTCCAGTATCTAGGCACCCTTGCGTCAGCAAAGTCCTCGACGATGAACCTGAACCACCACCACTATCTGTGCACGGGCGTGCAGTGATTGGCTGAATGGACCGTAATGGATTCTGCGCCACCCGACCGTTGCTTGATACCCGCGTCATGATTCCGGTTCCTCTCCTCGTTCTGCTCTCCAGTCTTTGCATTCGTTTCAACCTTACAAACTCCCCACTTTCATTCCCACACCCAACCACTCCAATAACCTCCTCCTCATCGGCGTGCGTTCTTCGCCCATACTCAAAAGATCACACACACACAATATATATATAAAACTATGCCAGATATCCAAGAACCAGGAGACGTATCGCAAACACACCCTCTCCTCTCAACAACCCCTCCGCCCCCCGTCATCCCCATCGAGGCAGACGACCAGGACGTTTTCGGTGAAGACTTTTATCCCCAACCACTGTTCTCCGACGAAGATACGCGAGGAGGATGGCGAAAGTCCCTCAAACAGTTCTTATCGTTCGTGGGACCGGGGTACATGGTCGCTGTGGGGTACCTTGACCCTGGGAACTGGGCGACTGATCTTGCAGGTGGGTTCCTCAAGCCTTTGCAATTTTGCAATCAATCGTGCGCCTGCTGACGGTCATTCTCCGCTTCCGAAATGACCAGCCGGTTCTCAATTTGGGTATCGTCTACTATTTATTGTGTTTTTATCAAACGCTATGGCTGTCTTGCTGCAATCACTGTGCATCAAGCTTGGGGTCGTTACTGGTGAGTGGGAAAGCACCTCGCATCCTTCTGATTGTAACGCCAAAGACTAACTGGAATGGGACATCCAACAGGCCGAGATTTGGCGCAAGCGTGCCGAAAGTATTTCAATCCATATGTAAATATCTTCCTTTATATCCTCTGCGAAGCGGCGATCATTGCAACAGACATCGCCGAGGTAGTTGGCACGGCGATTGCTCTGAATCTTCTTTTTGGATGGTCGCTACCGTTCGGCGTCGTAATCACGTCGCTGGACGTTCTCCTGATGCTTGCTGGATGGAAAGTCCAGTATCTCAAAGTCTTTGAGTGGCTGATCATCAGTCTCGTGTTTGCTTGCGCGATATGCTTTACGGTTTTGATTCGCAAAAGCGAACCGGATTGGTGGCAGGTTGCCGCGGGATATTTACCCAGTACCACACTTTTCACGGAGAAGGGAGCACTGTATATAGCAATGGGAATCATTGGTGCAACTGTGAGTTCTTTTGCCTTGATGACCCGAAGCCGCCTCAACTGCTCTTGACACCACTGTCTCCATCAGGTTATGCCTCATAATTTATACCTGCATTCGAGCATTGTAAAATATCGCTCATCCCGTCACCACGAAAGTCTCGGCGACATTCACGAAATTGACGACTGCGCGGACGACAGCGACGAAGACGAACGCCAACCTCTCACACGAAAAGCCAATCTCCCCATCACACTGAAATGGACCAACCTCGACTCTGCATTTGCATTGACTTTTGCCCTCGCCATCAATTCCGCGATCCTGATCGTGGCCGCTGCGACGTTCTTCAAATCGGGACAGACGGAGGTGGCGGATTTGAAGGATGCGTTTTTGTTGCTGAAAAAGCATTTGGGGGACACGGCGGCTGTCCTTTTCGCCGTTGCGCTGTTGTTTGCTGGGCAGAGTTCGACGATCACGGGGACCATGGCGGGACAGATTGTCATGATTGGGTTCTTTGGGTCCAGTTGGAGAGTCAAACCGTGGATTCGTCGGTTGGTGACGAGGTGAGAAAACAGCAACACAGCTTTTTTCTGTGCCGCTCCAAAGTCTGACAAAACCCACAGAGTTCTTGCTATCGCGCCATCAATGGCAGTCGCAGTGTTTTGGGGGGAAAGAGGCATAAACGACCTACTCGTGTTCAGTCAGGTCGTTTTGAGCATTCAACTGCCATTCGCCGTATGGCCGCTCGTGTATTTCACTTCAAGCAAACGCATCATGACGGTGAAATATGTCGGAGCAGTGAAGGAGAACAATGGTGCGGGGTATGGGTCAGTCGGTACGTAAACCCGTGACTCCTGCTTTCTTTGCGTTGGCTATAATTCTGACTCCTTATTCAGCCTCGCTAGACTCCGCCGAACGCACATCAGATACCCACGAAGAAGAAGAAACCTTCTCCAACAACTGGCCCATGACCATCCTCGCCATCTTTGTCGCCGTCCTCATCACGCTGTTCAATATTGTCCTGTTGGTTCAAGTCGCGACGGGTCAAACTTGATCCCTGGCAAAATATTCTTCTGCATAGCGTTGTTTTTTGCGTATTTTGGGGGGCAGCTCCCCAGTGTGAATGAGGGACGATAATAATGTTGCATGTAAATTTGGATGTAGAAATGTAGGTAGCGGGGCGTGTAAATAGGATGTTGCTATATTGGGATTTGGAAGTTCGCACTTTGCGCCAGTGTCCTTCTCCCCCTTGGGTGAAATTGCATCGCTCACTCCAATTTTGTCGCAAAAAACAGTCCATTTGGACCGCCCGTGGACTTAGTTATCGCACTACTCGATGCATCGAGGTGACGCGCGTTGTTTTTGAGTGTTTGATGCTTCGAGCCAATCAAATGCCGTGCCACGACGATAATGCCTCGCGGTCCAGAAGAAACGTGCATTATGTGCAAAGGATATCAAAACATACATTCGAAACGGATTGTGTGTCTCCTTTCATTCCCATCACCCACTTTTCGAGCTCTTTCTCACAACAAAAAATGACTTCCATCCCGCCTCCGAGTTATGACCAAATCACCGTTACTACAACCACCACCGCCCAAACCATCACCATACCCAGCAAACTCACTGCCACTCCCAAGGCTGCCGCAAAACAAAACCTTGATGCTCTCCGCATCACGCACTCAAACCGCATCCACCCCAATAATGAGCACCAACCAGAGCTCGTCGTCGCCCACCTCCACCATCCCACCATCCCTGCCGGCGCCAAACACCGCACGCAAGCTTCGTACCGCCACTCCGTGCGCATCTTCAAAGGAAAAATGACAGTGGTCTACATTTACTTGATCCCGAGTTTGTTCTTCTCTATTGTGAACCTGATTCAAATCGTCACTGGACAGGGACGGCGCCACGGATGGACCGCTGTCTTGGCACCGGTTCACCTTGTCCTGCTTGTCCTGTGGTGCAGTTCCATATGTTTACTGGGCGGTTTTGCGCAACAGAGGTAAGCTATCCAAGACCAACGAACGCAAGTTTCATCGTCGGGTCTTTTTTTGGCTGTTTCGACCTGTTAAATTTTACTTTTCAGCATGTCAAGATGCCCTTGAAATAATCACGACGGCGATATGCTTGCTGTTCCTGAACGCTCAAAGTGTGCTCGCGATCACGGACCTTCTGGCGTATCCTGACCACAAAGAGATGCCGGTGTGGATTTCGATCGCGGCATTTGAGGGACTTGTTGGCTTGTGTTTGGACGCTGCTCTCCTTTTGATTGCTTGTTTTTCTACGTGGAAGAAGGTGGGGCCGTACTTGAATTGTTGCGGACGGACGGAGGAGGATACCATCCGGTCGTTGCCGGTGTAATGGTGGGAGGAAATAGTTATAGATACCAATAAATACTCTATGAATTTGGGCCCAGACCTTCGGAACAGAGTAATAGTGCAACAAAGGAACGGGAACTGCAGCTGCGTACTTTCAAGCGGATTGTGCGTTTTCATTGGACCATTGCTTCATCTGTTTTCCGCGACAAACAGCACATACAACATCATGTCAACCGCATAAGGAGGTTGCACCACCTTCACCGTTTACAATCGTTAGCAGCACGACTGCGCTTTTCGTCAGACTCAGTGCTGTTCATTCCGCCACGAGATGCCTGTTCTCTTGGGTGGATAGGTACTCGATCACGTGACCATGTAAACAAAACCGACGCGCGTCGCGCAGCTCACCGCAGTTTTTCACCTTGCATGACCTCTTCTGTGTGAGTACTTAGCAACTTTTCTTTTGCATGTAAATTTGGATGTAGGAATGTAGGTAGCGGGGCGTGTAAATAGGATGTTGCTATATTGGGAGTAAAGACGACGCACTTGGTGAGACTGTCTAGTTGATGACAACGCTATGTCGCGCGTCCCAGTGGCCCAAATCTAACCAAGTGTGTCCAAGTTCACTGTTTTCCCGTCACTGCCAACATACTGAGACATCCGTTCTGTAACCACCGCAAATGTTATGGCGATCCATTTTGTTTTTCGCCAATAGTGCCTGTGCTTTAATTTGGGCGAAAAGCGAGGACTGGGAACAAAAGTTGGGTAAATAGCACGTGACCATCATCCTGCATGTAAACAAAAAAACGCGTCGCGCAGTTTTTGAGGACGTGAGAAAGTCGCGACGGATGGGATATGCCGGGTTAGAGGATATAAGTTACACACGCAAGATTAGTATTAGAAATGTGGGCCGCTTGGTCTGCGGGGAATCTCGTACGACAACATTACCTGGGGTGCAGGGATCTAATCCCTACCTGTAGACCATAAGCCGATACCCGCATTTCTTTTCGCAGTTTTCGACACGGCGGAAAATGCTTTTATGGCGTCGCGGCGTCGCTGTAGTCTCTTTTTGCGCCCATCCTGTGTGCTTTGTTTCTTAGCAGCATCTCATCTCCTCAAAAAAGAAACGGTCCCGCATATGTGTGTTTGCTGTTTATGTGAACGCTCAGGTGTACTGTCCCGCGAAGGGGAACACAATCGCCGGGGTAAAGTAGTGTGCGGAAACCATGGATGGAGGAAGGAATGGAGTGATAGGGTCTTGAGTCAACCCTTTTTGCCATGTGCAGAGGACTGACCATACCACCACTTCATCGGTTGAGAAACTGCGAAATGGAATGCACTCCAAAAGAAAAAACAAAACAAATTCAATTTCAACTTCCTCATCGACTCAACGCCCCCCCACTCCTCCTCCCACCCTCCACCCCCTGCTGTCCTTTTATCCGCTCACAAACCATCTCCATATCCCTCCGAAACATATCCCGTGTCTGTTCGAGGAGCCTGTTGTAGATGGCGAGTTCTTTGTCTTTTGTTGTGAGGGTTGAGTGGAGGGTTTCTGTGGAGGTGTGTGAGCGGGGAGATGGGGGGGAAAG
>JADGKA010000547.1:0-18117 GCA_027604605.1 Borealophlyctis nickersoniae
GTCCATCCCTCCCGTACTTTCCCAAAGCGGAAAGAAGCGGCACGGCGAGGGCCTGATCCGCCATAGGGTTGAACCACGACCAGACCTCAATGTTGCCGGACTCAAAGTCCGTTTGGAACCCTTCTTTCCAGACAATGTCAACTGGGTGGTTGGAGTTTATCACCACGTGTGCTGGGCCGTATCGAAGGGATATGACACAGTCTCCGCCCCAGGCTGCAAAGGTTTGGTTCATGTAGTTGACGCCATAGATCCAGTCCGATTCGCCAGGAACCACGGGTTGCTGGAGGGGGTAGGGTTGGGATTGCAATGGGAGGAGGGCTGGGATGTAGGAGGCGTTGGAGGTCGGTGGAGGACCAAAATTGAGGGGGCGGATAGAGGTAACGGTGAAGTTCCATTTGGAAGTGTTACGGACCAGCTCCAGAGCGATCAGGTCCATAGGTGAAGAGATCCGCGACACATTCACAACGAAACCTTGTGAAGTACCACCCATTTCCAATTGAGCCCCGTTTTGGACCGCGGGGTGGGTTGCGTTGTAAAGATAAAGGTACTTGGCCAGGTCATTATCTGGCGGTGCCAGCCCCGCCCTGGGGGCACTGGAATTGCTGATTAGTGTCGCACTGCATTGCACGACGGCTCCTTCGCAATACGTGTCCAAAGATGCAAGGGTGGATATGTCGGTATCGTTCTCGATGTCGCAAAGCCCATAAGGTGTGAGGAGTCGTCCATCGAGATTTTGGTAAGGATTGGCCGCGGCATCATAGTAATGGTCAACATTCGGTAAATTGTAGCCACCCCAAGCGATCTCATAAATTTCCATTCCCAAAGCCAACCTAGGACGGGAGAAAGGTGCGGATGCGGTGGGATTGACACCAGACGTAACATTAGTATGCCTCAGTAACAGGTCACTAGTCCGCTGCAAAACACTCTCAGTAATCCCAGTCTCCACAACCGGAACGGTGGTAGTCAACCCCTGCGTGATCTGCAGTCCAGCCATGTTCACCGCCAACGCCAAAACACCCACAGACGTCCCGACCCTGACGGCTCTAACCAACCGACGCCGAGCGATAACCTCAACAGATCCCACCAACCGCCCCTCCCCCACGCGTGAATAGGCGTCCACGCCATTGCAGAGCTGCTCCAGGGAAGCTTCCCGCTCGGAAGCAAAGAGAGGGAGGAGCACATAGGCGAGGAAACCCGACGGTCGGAATGAGGACCCATTCCAGGAGAGTGAAGCCGAAACTGACCAGACCGGACGTCAAGGAAGAGGGCAGTCGCGTGCAGTGCAGGTCGCGGTAGGACGTGACGGGTGAAAAGACATTGGTCCAGTTGAAGGACATCTGGACAGCTGCTGGCCTTATTTTAGGTGAGGGGAGGGGGGGCCAAGGTGCCTGTGGTGAATGGACTATATCTTGGTTCTCCCCTCGTCGCTGGCAGCCATAAATACCTGCCCCCTGGGCCGCAGTTCACAACAGCACCGCCAATCGGGCGCCCGAGAAGGTATGCGGTACCACTCTGGGCAACGGATCCAGGTACCAGGAATGATAACTGCAAGGGAAATTGCCAAAGGGACTGAGAGGGACTAGAGGGACTGCCTTGACCGACACCTCCTAGGCCTCCTTTTTGCTCCGCCCACGTTGGGACAGTCAAGGCAACGCGTCCGGAGGGTGCTTGCGTGTCCGGACGCACTTTGGTGTTCAAAAGGCGGTACCGTCCCCCCTGGGTCTCCCCTCCTGCACCTATACGCTGCAGGACATGAAGAACAGGCAGGCCGTCAAATGTATTGAATATGCTATGTACACAACGCCAATGCACGCAAACCAGGCAAACACGGGCAAGCACCACCGTCGTCCTCATCGGTCTGATTGTTTAAACCTGGTCCTGGATACCATGCGGGAAATGGGTTGGTTCTTTCCGTGCACGGATTATGACCGCTTGAGAATTTGATATGATGATGAAGGCTGGGATCATGTCGGCCGAAGACTGTATAAATCATGTGGATCCATCCGTCTGCCCACCCGAGAATCTACATGGACAAATTCTGGCCAAGTAGCAGGAACGACGGAAGAAGAAACTTCGCATCCCGTGGTTGCCTCAACCGTCCGGCTCACTATCCGTTTCGATTATACCCAAAGCTCCAAGCTCTCGGAAAGGGGCCAAATGGACCCAAGTGTGTACTGAACAAAACAGGGCTTATCGTGGAAGCACGCCAACCCCCTCCACATTCTCCAACGCCAGCACAGACGATGCCACATCAGCCAATACTCCGTAAATAGTAGAGTCGCCGCATTGCGTTGGGTGCAATGTTTACACAAGATCTCCTACAGCTTGGCGTAGATCTTGCGTTTGTGAGTGTTTCAGTGGAGGGTAAGGGGGTGAGCGTTGTCGAGAAAGGGGAGACTCAAGCGACGCGAAGGTTTCGGGTGCCCCACTACAACCGCCAGCTCAATTTTCGACGCGTCCAAATCTGCCTTGCCAATTCACACTCCTCCGGACAAATCTCAACAGTCTCAACGCATCCATTGCAATACCTACTTCTGTTTTCCGTTATGAGTTTCGATCACCTTTCACCTGTCAAACCTGTAATTTAATTTCCGATACATATATCATTTGTATATGTCCTGTTTTGTCTTCTGTTTCTGTCACTGTGTTTGATATCGAGTAAACCGTTTCTGCACTTCCGCGATTCCTCCCATCCGTTTTCCCACTTTGACGTCGATATCGTCATCAACTCCGTCTTAGCTTCCGTGTCCTCCGGCGTCAACTTTGTCGCTCTGCGGTGGTCCGTCTGCGCTGGTCCATCGCCGACTCCGACATCCCCCCTCTGCACTTCTGTGCTGCTATTCTGTTGCGGAAATTGATATTCTCGACACATAACGTTTAAATAAATCTTTTTCATACACACGCAGACAATGCAAGCTCCCCATAATACTAGCGTTCACAGCGGCTTCCATCCAGCGTTGCATGAGACAAAGGGTAACGCCAGAATAAGCTGCGCGGTATCCAACATCGGTATCCCAGCATCCAGCCTCCTGTAACTGTCGCACATCCGTCTTCGCAGTGTCCGAGGCTTTCCTGCCTCCTGCTCCCCTGCGGTCTATTGTTGTCGTCCGTTCTCACTCCTCTGATTTTGACTTGGATTTTTTCACGACATTCCCATCTTGCTAATGTCCAGCAACAGAAACAACAATAACAACCAACCACAAGGTCGCGGCGGTTTTAGAGGTGGTCGTGGTGGGGGTTCTTGGAGGGGAAGCGGTGGCAGCGGTTCGCCTCAAAACGCGGGAAGTCAAGGAGGTTCCTGGAGGGAGCGTGGTGGAGGTGGCAATAGCGGCAGCGGTGGTGGTGGTCCGCCTCAAAACGCGGCCAACCGAGGAGGAAGTTCCTGGAGAGGACGCGGTGGTGGCAATATGGGCAGCAGCGGCCGTGGTGCATTCAACACGCGGGGACGGGGACGCGGACGCGGTGGATTCGATAATAACCATGCTCAGAACATGCCTCCACCGCGCTTCACCTACTCTGCTGATGATATCCGCCGCTTCAGCACTATGCTGTTAAAAGCAGAGCCCAGATTTTTGCCCGATATAATTCGTCGTTCAGAATCAACGTGGCAGGCTTGCTGGCAGTCTCCTGCAAATCTGTCGCAGGAAGCGTTGAAGTGCCTGTTAACTGCCATGGCGCGTGTCCCCGCGTCAAGCAATTTGAATCCTCCGCCAGCATCAGACTGTTCTCGCACCATTGAAGCGTTCATTCATAATCTTCAACAAACTGAAGCACCTGATGGATTTGGGATCATTTTGGGTGTTGAGCTTGTGATGAATTTGGTCGAGGTAGCTATCTTGCTGGTACACGGCAGCTCAGCTTCCGTACCCACTCTGATCTTTCACTCTCTCGGCCACCAGCGCCTTCTAAAGTGTGTCTGGGACGCCGATCGAACGGATGTGCGGACTGCCCTCGAATCAGCTCTGAATGCCGCATCATCCATCTTGATTCCTAGCAACCGGGAGCACCGCAAAGCTCAGTTGAAGATGGGCGAGCTTTTCGAGGAGCTGGAAAAGCCTTGGACCGTTAGATTGCAGACGGTGTCCAGTGATCAAACGGAAAATTTGGCTGAGCTTGAAAGTGGTCCTTTAACCGTAGTTTCACATTCGCAGTGGAGGTAACTGATTACCTGTTTCCTTCCTTGTTTTGTGCTTCCTTTCCTGCTTTACTTCATTTGTCGCCGCGCTATGATGCTCCGATATCTAAAAAGAGCTTCATGTTTCCGTTTGCTACAGGGATGCCACTGTTAAATGGCTGACGACGATCGATCTCTTCCAACCTGTAAAGCTACCGAAAATGAAGTCCACCGGCATATACGGTTCCCGCGATGAATATTTTGATACGGTCCTTAAACTCTGGGTCGCCATGACATTCCACGACGGCAACAACGCGGTCAGTCCTGTCTGTAAGCATCGCGATAACGACAAAGAATGTGGACACGTCATGTGGCCAAACCCAAAGTCTTCGTCTGATGTCCGGTGTCGTACTCGGAACTGCGCGAACGGTGCGGTCCTTGTCTGCGGAAACCGCTTCCACAACCTTGGTCTGTGCGAAACATGCGCTATTAAGGCTCAGAACGCGCTCCGTGGTCCTCCAGGCCGCGACGCGTCTACCCATATTTACGATGGGACGGTGACAAAGGTCAACTTTGACGCGAATATTTACATCAACGAAGTCCAAAGTCGAAGACCTCCTCAGACGCAAATCCACTGGCGTACTACAAGACGCTTGCAGTGTCCGAATTTGGTCGGGATCGTGAAACTGTCAAGCAGGGGTGCTATGTTGCGCCTGGATAGTAAGATTTATTGGGGTGAACTCACCTCGCACGCTTGGGGGGTGCATGAAGATAAAATGAGAGAGCAAGGAAAACTGGCTGTGTCTCTGCTGAGCATGGATGATGCCTTTCTGAGCGATATGGATGTTGATATTCAGCAGGGCGATCGAGTTGCCATTATTGATTGTCAGACGTTTGTGCCGGAGTTTTTCCCAGTGCTCAAGGCCTTGGAAGCGCAGAACAAATCGGTGCTACCGTTCAAAAACGGCGAGCTTTTGAATTTATCGCCGAGGTCGTCTATTATCACACCATTAAGAGACGTGGAAGAGGGATCATCAAGTTACGTTCCTATCGAAGAAATATCCGATGCAGATGTGCAAATAGCCGATTTGCAGCGGTGCATCACATTGATGGTCGACGAAAGTGAACTGGACCCTATTGTTCAGATTCGTCGAGATGACGGTGGACGGCGGGAACTGATTGACCGACTCTGTTTGCTTGTCAAGAAAGCGACTCTTGATCCAGGGCAGTTTGAGAGCTTCATTGGGGCTTTGAAGCATCCTGTGCATTGCACGCAAGGTAAATACACACCTAGTTTTTCATCCATCCAACTAGTCTTGAGTCTCACTGGTGCTATTTGGGTCAGGCCCGCCTGGTACAGGCAAGTCCTACAGCGGTGTCATCATTGTCCGTGCTCTCATGCGGATCCGCGAGCTCTGGATGCGCTACTGCCCTTCCGTCGGCCGCCCACCAATCTTGGTTCTATCGTATAAAAACCACGCTATTGACGAATTTCTCTCCGATTTGCATTCCGCGGAAGCGCCGCTTTCCATGATCCGCATTGGCGGCAGCTGTAGTGATCCGCGTTTGCAGAACTATTTGGAAAGCAACTTCACTCAGTCCAACTGGGAAGTGAAGGGGGCAAAAATGCAGCTGGCGACGTTGCACCAGCAAAAGTTAGGGTTAAAGGATTTCCTGTCCTCGTTTGGGAAGTTGGAATGCGCCAAGGCAGATATTTTTGATTACAATGACTCGGATGAGCAGAAGGTCAATCGCCGTCGCGCGGGTCATGAAGCGGCGGAGACATTGGGGAGTCTTGTTGGCTGGGTTACTGGTATCACCGCTTCCACGGAAGGATTTTGGGAAAATAACGCCGCCGGTAGTAGAGCGGAGGGCTGGGCTGGGTCTTTGAAGTATGAGGCTATTAGGCGGACAGTTGAGACTGCTGCTGAGCAATCTGGCCGGTATGTCCTCAAGCCGGAAGATATCAAGCAGCTTTTCGATGGGATTCGGCATTACACGAAAAAAGGCGACCCACACTTGCCAATCGAGGAGATTCTGTTCCGGTGGCTCCTTGGATTCAAGCCTCTTCCGCAGTGTAGATGCACCGAAGGGTCAGAGGACAAGGGCACCGTGGCCTGTGATGGAATATCCATGACCAACAGCCTTTATTGCGATCAGCACCGGTGTTTCCAAGAAGAACCCGCCGCAGATGGCGAGCTAGCTCGGTGTAGGAACGCCATCCTGCCAACCAATTATTACTGCGCACAGCATGCCTGTGCTGCAGAGAACTGTATAAGCCTGCGGATTCCCAATTCGGAACAAGTTTACTGCCAGTTCCACGCATGTTTCGTCTGTCTAAGCTTCGAAAAGGTCGTCGCAGGAATGGCAAACGACGATCCTCCTCGTCATACCTGCGATCTTCACCCTCTCTGCCAAGCACTTGGTGCTGAAGGCACGTTGTGTCCAAACCTGGCTGTCAGCGGAACCCCGTTCTGTGAAAACCATCAAGCGACTAAATGTAGTGGTACCACTAAAGCTGGCCGCCCATGCCGCGGTAGGGCAATTTCGCGTGCTATGCCATTTTGTAATGAGCATCGCCATCAGTACCGGCCGGAAAAGCCAGGGAGGATGGTCAGCGACTGGCCGGAACTGGAAATGGATGAAAGCTATATTGATGTAGCCTCCCTTACGTGCGGGGCTAGGACCACCAAAGGGAAACCTTGCAAGGGGAAGGTGATCACAGGCTCGAAGTTTTGCGTGAACCACCAGTCAAAGGAGCAGGGAGCCGATAGCTGGCTTGCAGGGGATCAGGTAGCGCCTGCTGCTCCAAAAAGCGCACCTGCGGCTGCGGGAACGCCATCCTCAGAAGCTCCAAATCTATCAAACTCTGCGACGCCGCCTGAAATTCAGCAGCAACCGGTGTCCCTGTTGACTGAAATTGATAGAGATGATGACATACTTTCTTTGGGATCTAGTCTGTCGGATGGCGATATCTCGGAGATTGAGGATGTCGAGCGCGTGCACCACGATAATGCTGATGAAGTTGAGGAATCGGAGCATTTACAGCATCTGCGTGACGTTTATCAAATTGCTCAGGAGGAGGCGCATGATTTCGGGCAGCACGAAGACGCTGAAAGCGAGGAGGAATCGACGACTGTTGAACATCAAAGCAGTGGAGCCGTTGCGTGGGTTTCGCCAGCACAGTGGACATGGGATATGACCATAGAGGAACGTTGGAAAGTGTGTCATGCGTTCATGGACCTCGCCAGTTTCCTCTGCAGTAATGTTTTCAAAGTCCTTGCGACGGAGATTGAGTCCTGCCGCCGCGATTACCACCAGGCCAAGCTCCGGGCGAACACGCAAGTGTATGAAGGCAAATCCATTATCGGGGGGACCATTGTCGGGTGTATTGCTCGCTTGTCAGCCATTCGAGCGACAAAGCCCTTTGCGATTCTTGTTGAAGAGGCATCTGAAGTCTTGGAACCCCTGCTGTTCGCGGCTCTCGGTTCTACCACATGCAAGCTCGAGATGATCGGTGATCACCTGCAATTGCAACCGTCCATGATGGCTAAATTTGAGTTTGAAAAGATCAACAAGATGAACGTCTCGATGTTTGAGCGATTGGTTACTGCTCCAAAAGGATATCAAGTACCGTACGCAGTTTTGTCCGTTCAACGTCGAATGAGGACCAATATTGCTGATCTGACGCGGGACTTTTACTGTGATATCACCGCCATCAAAGATCACTCACGCGTTCACACGCAGGTCATTGGAGGCCGGCTCCCGAGACGTCACGGTTATCAGAATCAGATCACAAAGGTCGAAGGAAGAGGGCGGGAAATTCCAGGTGTGCAGCCGCACATCTATTTCTGGACACATACCGGAACACAAGAGAAAGCCTCTGTTGGGTTATCAAAGGTCAATCCGGCTGAAGCGTCCATGGTGTGCAAGTTGGCCCAATATCTGGTGGGATGCGGGGTACCCAACCGGTCAATCGCGATTCTGACACCTTACAAGGGGCAGCTGATGCTGTTGAGGAAGCAGTTGGGAAGTTCCGTGTTCTCAGCGAAAGATCCGGTCAATTCGTGTCTTATTTCTACTGTTGACCGGTTCCAAGGGGATGAAGCAGATGTGGTCATTATCTCGCTCGTCATTGACAGCAAATCACGTACACCTTTCGTGAAACTGGTCAATCGGATGATTGTGTTGTTGAGTCGTGCCCGCGTTGGAATGTATATTGTCGGCAATGTCGACTACTTTGGGGATAACCCGGTGCAGCATTGGGCCAAGACCCTGGAAAAGCTACGAGAGCCAGCTGCAACGGATAGTGATGAACAAGCCCTCGTTGTTTACTCAGGGTCTCGCGTAGGTGCTGAACTGCCGCTCTGCTGTCCTCTACACCGGCAAGTTTCGACCACAGTTGCGCGCAAAGCGGCAGATTTGAAGCTCGGTTTTTGCAAAGAGGTTTGCACAGCGAGTCTTCCTTGCTCCCATCCATGTGGTCAATCCTGTCATTGGCCGAACGTGACGCACAATACGAAGTGTTCGTACATTATCGCAAAGCCGTGTTTGCTGCACCCAGGAGAGTTGACGTGCTCTCAGTTATACGGCCAAACCAAATTGCAGCCCGCAAGCGCGACGATCGAAATGGCATTGCAAAAGTGGCGATGTACTGTCATGGTGGAAACGCAACTCCCATGCACCCATGTGGAGAAATTCCCATGTGCTGACGCGAGGGACTATTCTGAAGGGAAAGTGCCTTGGCCTGCATGCAAGCAGCCCTCACTTAGGCCGTATGTTCATCCAACTTGCAAGCACGAGGTTACCGGCACTTGCAGTCAAATCTCTGGTTATGAAAATACTCCCATGTCGGTGCCTAAATGTGTGAAGAAAGTAGAGTACATGCCCCAGCATTGCGCGCATGCGATTACGGTCGATTGCTGTTTAAAGCAGCTATACGAGCAAGGACAGGCGACATTTACGTGTGCCCAGAAAGTGTCATTGGACTTACCCCGATGTGGGCACCCCGCGTCTGTGCCATGCCAGGTAGCGGTGGGACTAAGGTCTTGGAATGGGAGGGCGAATCCTTTGCTTGGGGTTGTCACTGAGGGAAGTGAATATGGGCCGGTGGACTACGTTTGTAAGATGGAAGCGGAGCTTCACCGTTTATGCGGTCATACGCTGAAAACTACGTGTGAAAAAGCTTTCATGCTAGCTTCGCGAAAGCCGCCCTGCGAGGAGAAGGAAGAAATTGTCAATCCAGCTTGCGGACATCCGTACCTCGCCTCGTGCTTCGAAAAGCAACGCGTTCAGAAGGATTACGCCGATTGGCGGAACGGCTTGGAAGCAATCGCAGTTTTCGAAGAAAGCAAATCGAACGCGCTTTTCAAAGGAAACGTTCTTAGCGGCCAATGCAGGCATGCTGTTTTACTCCGCCGTAGCTGTGGGCATGAGCAGAAGCTTGAATGCTGTGCGGCACAAAACATGACCACGAAGTGCAAAGTGCAGGTACGCCCAGGGTATCGTGATTCGCAGCACTCATAGTAGTTTGGTTTGTATTCATGAGTATTCCATGTAGGTTGAAACTACGAGCCCTCTATGTGGGCATATGGTTTCAGTTGTCTGCAGCAACAAGGATTTTGGCGGCTTCACCCCTTGGAGCCTATCTGTCATGGAGAGCGAGTCCTTCACGTTGCTAATGGGAGAAAACATCCTGGAGGACACGTTCCCGCCTCCACTAGGGAATATCCCCCCAGTCCTGGGACGTTGCAACGCCATGCTGACGCTGAAGCTGAAATCCGGATGCGGGCACACATTCAACATGAAGTGTGCGGACGCATTCACATTCCTCACCAAAGGAAAATCTCGTCAAACTTTGCCGACATGTCACTCCAAGGTGAAGCGGGTTCTCGAGTGCGGACATGAGCATGAATTCCAATGCCATGAATACGATCGGTATTTGAAAGATCCTGCGAAATTCAAGTGCACAGAAATCGTGCGCAAACGATGCTGGAACTTCAAGGCTTGCGGCCAGCAGGTGGATGTACCGTGTTGGTCTAAAAGCACCCCATGCTGCTCTCTCGAGACTCCATGGCAATGTGAACACGGCCATGTATACCAGCTCAAACAATGCGTCGATGGTTATCCGTCACACTGTCCACAGTGCTCCATGGACTTATTGGACGAGGAGCTTGAATTGGCTGAACGACGTGCTGAAGCCTCTTCTGAGGCGCTTTCGCATGCACCTGCATTGTTTCCGGTACTTCAAGAAGTGTCACTAAACGAGGCAAAATTGTGTTGCACCCAAGACAGTGTTCGGCGCTACTTCGATAATCAGGCAACGCTGCTGACTAACTACAAGACTTGGGCTGCGGACCTACAAGAATGGAAGCGGCCAGTCTTCCGGCCACATCACATTCGCGGCTTCACCATCGCGAGGGGAAATCCGAACCAGAAGGATTTGCCGTTCCGTCCTTCAGCCACAACAATGAACGGTATTCAAGTGATCGAGTGGACAGCCGATAATTTAAAGAAAGTTAAAGAAAATTGCCGAGACGCCGCGCTCCAAATCTTTGTGATTGAAGCGTTTGCTTGCCGTGTACTCGTACACCCGAAAGACATCCCGAAGGTTACGGTGAATCAGCGCGGCAAGCGGAGGAATCAAAACAATCCTCTGCCAGAGCTTGGAAAGTGGGTCAAAAGGCAAAAGGATCTCGGCTATGATGCCATGCAGTACCAGTTCCAAGGGCTCTCTTGCGTTGTATTCTGGGAACCGTACTGCCTGTACCCCACACACCGCGTTACTTTATCCAAAACGACTCTTGAACAACTAGCGAGCCGCCTTGGCCAATCAGACCACCAGAATACGCTGTATCAGTCCCAAACAATCGTCTTCCGCAACCCTATTGTTACTTCGGAATTATCAGTTGTCCCATCGGTTTTAGATGCTCCAAAGGTTGCCGCAATAACGGAAGCTTTGCAAGGCACATTCGCTGCAGGAATACCCATTGCGGCAGGATGGACATTCGAAGCTCTTGGGCTACCGCATACTCTGCAGCCGTCTCTGGATCGAGAACTCTCAACAAAGCTCTTGTTTTTGCGTAAATCCACGGCAGATGGCGCGCCAAATCCGTACGCCGGCATCAAATGTCTTGGGCAGATTGCTTCGCAGTGCGAATGCGCAGAATTGGATCTGTTCTTTTCGTTAGAGTTCCTACATTTGGATCGCATTAAAGAAGCTAAGGAGCGTCTTGAAAAGTACATCAGTGGCGTGCGGGAACGAGATGCAGAAGCACACCCCCTCCTTCTGTTAGCATTGGGAAGGCTGCATTATGCGGAGAAAGCGGATGAAACCCTGTGTTGGCAGCTGGTCCATGCCTTTTCTTCCATCAATGATAAGGCGATGGACTTTATCAGCCAGGTCGAGGCAGAAAGGTTGAAGCAACCTAGGAACAAAGGGAAGGTAGCCCGGATTGGAATCTCGCCAGTTGCAGCAACGCCCGTTGAAATTTGGGAGGAGCTCAAAGTGAAGGAAAACTGCAAATCGGATGCGATGGAGCAGTTGCTGAAATTGACCGGCTTGAAAAAGGTCAAACAAGCAGCTGTGCAGTTATTTACGAGCGCAATTGCTTTCAAAAAACTCCCGGTGAAGAAGCGTAAGGCGAATAGCTTGACCTTACATTACTGCTTCTTTGGTAACCCCGGAACTGGTATGTCTACTGCGCTGCTTTGGTGAGATGCTCTACCATGTTTCTAACGGACATTGTGGAACTTTTTGATAAACGTTACATCAGGAAAAACAACTGGTATGTTTCTCGCCCCCTAGCGTTCATGCCTTTGCCGGTTCACTGACGTTTTTGTGCGCGCACTGCAGTCGCCCGGCTCTTCGCCCAGATACTTCACGACTCTGGGTTACGTGAGAAGAGTACATTCACAGAATGTACCGCCCAAACGTTGAAGGATGAGGGACCTGATAAGTTCCGAAAACAGATCGCAGCCGCAAAGGGGGGAGTGCTGTTTATTGATGAAGCGTATGAGCTGAATCCCGTTGGCGACTTTAAAGGCAAACCAATAGTTGCGGAGCTGCTCACGGCGTCCGAAAATATGCGACATGAACTGTCCATAATTCTGGCCGGCTACGAAGAGGACATGAATAAGCAGTTCTTTGCTTACAACGATGGACTACGAAGTCGCTTTGAAAGTATTATTTTTGAAGATTTCGATGAGGCGGACTTGCTCATTATCTGGCACGGCATGCTTGAAGAGCGCGGGTGGACGGCGAGCGAACAACTTGGAAAGATGGTTGTGAAGAAGCTGGCTAAATCATCCGGCAGAAAGGGCTTTGGTAACGCCCGCGCGGTCAGGCAGAAACTTGAAGAGGCGTGCAAGAAGGCGATGGGACGGGATGGCTTCGACGGTACAATGGAGATACTAATAAAGGACGCCGTTGGCGATAATCCGCTCCACAACCCGAAGCTCAAGTCGGTTTTGGACGAGTATGAGGAAAAAATCGGCTGGAAATCGATCAAGGAGACGGTGAAGCAGTTCGTCGCTGTCTGCCAGAACAACTATGAGCGGGAATTGCAAGGTCTGCCACCGGTGCCAATTTTCCTGAATCGCCTATTTCTGGGAAATCCGGTAGGCTTTGTTTCCAGAGATGTGCAGCATTGTGCAACTGCTAATGCAGGTGTTTGCAGGGAACTGGAAAGACAACATGTGCCAGTCTGTACGGCCGATTACTCAAGAACTTGAACTTCCTATCCATAGGAGCGGTCGTTAGCAAAACCGCCAGTGATTTCGTCGGGAGCCACGTCGGTGAATCGCAAACCAAAACAAGTGCTATTCTTGATGAAGCTCGCGGGAAGGTGTTGCTCATTGATGAAGCGTACAACCTTGACGACAATATGTACGGGAAGCAGGTGCTGGACGTCCTTGTTGAGAAAGTGTCCGGATCGGAAACCGATGATATTGCCGTCCTGCTGCTCGGGTACGAGGAACCTATGCTAACGATGCTACGGAATCAAAATCCTGGCCTTGCGCGCCGCTTCCCTCGCGAATATGCGTTCATGTTTGAGGATTATAGCGAGTTTGAACTGCTTCATATTTTCCAATATGCATGTCGGAGGAATAATGTGACGGCTTCGTATCTTGTTGATGAGAAAGCCATTGCAGTGTTGGTCAAGCAGAAAGCGTTACCAAACTTCGGAAATGCGGGAGCTGTCAATACTTTGCTCACGAACGCGATCGCTCGAGCGACGGCAAGACAAGAGACGGCGGGCGAGATTGTATTGATTCCGGAGGATTTGGAGGCTGGTACATCCAATGCGGGGAAGGGCAAGAAGGCTGGAGGAGACCCGTTAGCTCCCCTCGATGAACTCTATCGCATGTCCCGGGTAAAAGAGGAGTTGGTGAAGTTACAGAACGCTTTCAAAGTGGCTGAGATGGAAGGAACCGCACTTCCGGATGTCGGTCATTTCGTCTTCCGTGGCTCGCCAGGAACTGGCAAGACGACAGTCGCTCGTGTTTGCGCGACGATCTTGCACAATTTAGGCATTTTGACTTGCGACAAGTTAGTTGAAACGTCAGGACTGGACTTGCAAGGCCAGTATCTCGGCCAGACCAAAAAGCGGGTTGAGGAGAAGCTAGGCGAAGCGCGCGGGGGTGTGTTATTCATTGACGAAGCATATTCCTTGGGCGAAGGTCATTACGGCACTGAAGCCATGACCACCCTCGTCGCCGCCATGACTGACCCGACTTACAAGGGTCTTGTAATCATTATCGCCGGCTATCCTCGCGATATCGATGAAATGTTGGATCGCAATGCTGGCTTGAAAAGTAGATTCAGCAGGTTCATCGAATTTGAGGACTGGGCAACGGAGGATGCGATGAGCTTTATCGAGTCTCAAATGTGCAAGGAAAATTACGTCCCGCAGGAGGACGTTCTGAGTGTACTACGGAGGGGCTTTGATGAGTTGCGTGGGTTACCTGGGTGGGGAAATGGCCGTGATGTTACCAAACTGTGGAAAGAAACCCTTATCGCCCGCGCCGGTCGCGTCATTAACGTTCCTGAGACGGAAAAGACTGTTGCAACAGAGGATGTTCAAACTGCCCTCACCGCTTTGTTGAATGCGCGTAGGACGCCTGGCGGCGAGCGTCTTTCGAAAGTCTCTTCATGGGCTGGCGCTCTACCTGATTTCCGCGGGATGGAGAAATCTCCTCCTAAGCACGAGACAAGGAAAGTTACGGCGGAAGTGGCGAACAATGATGAACAGGTTAAGCAGGTAAACTCATTGCCGGAGCTAGTGTCAGTCCTTCAACAGAAAAACTGTAACTTATGAATATAGGGTTCGCCAACGGACGGACGCGACCCAGGAGTAAGTGATGAAGATTGGGCAGAACTTGAAAAGGCAAAGGAGGAATACGCCCAGGAGATGAAGCACATTCAAAACGAGATGGAAGAGGAGGCTCGACAAGAAGAAATCAGGAAGCAGGTGGCGAAGCAGCAGGCGATACAAGAAAAGATTCGAAGGATCTGCCCTTGTCCTGCTGGTTTCCAGTGGTTTAAAACTGGTGGCGGTTGGAGATGCGGAGGTGGTTCACACTTCGTTTCTGACGCGCAGCTTGAGAAGCAGTTCACTTGCTGATGGCGGATGTATTATGTGCATGATTATTTCACAGTTGCGTACTTTCATTGCGTGAATATATTAGGTGCGATATCAAATTCGCATTGTGATTGGAAGTTTGGCTGCGGAGAAGTTGGCGGAGTCCAAAGGTCCACACAAATCTCTTGACTCCACGAACGTCGAGTGTTGGACGGAACAACAAGAGCGGTTGTGATGGGTTAGTCAGGACGTGGTGTTGGTCTGCTGGTGTCCGCATGAATGTTATCATCATCAATAATTCAGCTGGTTCTAATAAAATAGGTGTTATTATGATAAATTGTTTATCTAATGTACCAGTGAATGCATAAATAAGGCATGAAGAGCGCGCCAGAAACTTAGTCATATCTGGAGATAGAGAGGAAGGGGTCCGGTGGCAAGGGCCGGCCCCGATAGGGTGCTCGGTGCACAAACCCGAATTTCGAGGAGTCTGTTGCGTTGGAAGCGTTCAAAGTGGTTTCATTGGGGTCACAAATCACACGAGGGCGCACAACATGGGGGAAGGCGTAGCGCCCGCTTTCCCTTCGCAGAACAACATTTAGAGTCTTTGAGATATCGCCAGTATATTTCAAAGAAACAAGCCATAGAAACTACAAAAATCGCTGCGACCTCGCGCCGCGTGCACAAACAAAGATCATACAAAGGAACACATTGCTTTCTACATGGGCTGCGACCAAGTGCACAACCCTCTTTCCCGACCAGCGGGTGCTCGTCTTCTCTACAGAGTCGCATCATCTCTAGACGACTTGAATGCGGGATTCGGGAGTTGGGCAGTAGACGTGTCTAACCAAGGGGTCGCCGGGGGAGACGCCGACTTGTTTCGTTGTTGAGTTGCGGAAGAGGTTGTTCCTGTGGACGGATGCGCGGAGAATGTGAGATTCGGCTTGTGTATCACATTCAAGAAACATTTATCGATCGCTTACCAAACGGAAATAGCCATAGCTTCATGCGCCTTCACACTCGGGTGGAAACAATCCACGTCGCTCAAATAGTCCAAAGGCCATTCACTGACAGCAATGGCTCGGAAGGCCGGGTCGACTACCAGGGCGAACGAGTCACCGTCGGGGCTGGTAGCAGCGTCGGCGCGGAACTCGGCGGCGAGTTTGAGGAGACGGACGTTGTAGTTTTGGGTGAGGGTGTCCATGGATTTGCGGGTGGTGGGACCTTGTGGGCCAGGAAGGAAGGCGCACGAGCTGTATATTAACACTTGGTGAGATGATGGTGTTTGTGGAATATACCTGCGCGTAGTGAGTGTAAAATATACGTACCATTCGAATGCCAAACCGATACCCCGCAAGCTTGCGCACCATGGGTCCGTGTGGGTGAGGTCCCACACCTATTCGGGTTTAAAGGCCCACGTCAACACCCAACAGAAACTAGATAATTCCATTGTAACATCTCCTTACCTGCGACACGTTGAACTGCTGCATAACGTTCACCACAACCCTCGGCACCTGTTTCCGAATCTTGGTGAACAACGCCCGCATCATCTGCTCGTATTGGTCGGGGTTAGGCATCGAAATCCCGTCAAGGCATCCAAGGCATGCGTCGTTGCTTCCGATGAAGATGTTCATAAGCTAACGGCGGGAGACAGAAAACAAAAGCATGGGTGTTAAGACAAATGTGCACAGTTTGATTGCGGACAGACAGATCCATCGTCGTTTACCTTCCAGTCCCGGTTGTAATCAAGACCCTTAGTCTGCTTCATCCTCGCGACAACGCGGTCAACTTGCCCGTCCAAGTTCATGACCAAAGCGGCGGATTGGGCGGCGTTGAGTTCGTGGTATTCTTGGTATTGGAACGCGGGACACAGGAGACCATAGCTAGTTTGAGTTGATCAACAGGTTTAGTCAGACTCTCCATTTGAAAGCGGATATCGGCGATGTTATCTGACATACCAGATGGTCAGGGGGTGGTCGCCCTTGCCTTGTCCGACGAGGTTGGGCTGGAAGCGAGAAATGAGGTTGGGAAGGGTGACGGCGCCTGCGTCTCCACCCATGGTGAACGAAATCTGCGGGATGAAGTTTCTCGAATTAGAAACGTCTTTGAAAATAAACGAAAGACCCAGATCAAGTAAGAAAAGAGGGCTTACCCCGCGGTCTTCCTCGAGGGCAGGCAGAAGAGCCAGGAGATTCTTTTTCTTCAACCCTTTCGCAACAGCGCCTGCCGTGATGCTGAAAACATTCACCCAATCCAATCAGAGAGGGACACTAGAGGAAGATCATTCTTGGCAGCCGGACTCTCACCTGTCACCCAACGCCGCGACGGCCTTGATGTCATCAATCCTCAAATCCTTCACCGACGTCGCAGGGGTCGCTCGGGGAGGCAGCGGGGGACACGCCGCGATTTGGCCAAGCGGGTCGACAGGTCCCACAGGGGAGCCTTGGGGGAGTGCGAGAGCTAGGGGTGCAATGAGGGAGAGGATAGCGGCCTTGAGCATGTTGGAGAGAATAGGGAAGGAGTGGACTGATCGATCAGAACGGGGGGCGGTGGGGGGTTTTATAGGGGATGGACTTTGAAGGACTGCGCGCGGATGCTTGGGTTTTTGCGCGAGGGGAATGTGAATGTGCATGCATGGTTTTCGTTGGAATGCACGAGCAAACGAGTGGGAAAGAAAGGATGGTTAGAGAATAGTGTGCTCTTGCATGCATGCAACTTGCCTTTTTCACGAGTACGTGCAAGCGTAGACACAGGACATCGCAAAGATGATTAGAGCACCAAAAACCGAAAGGCGTTGTATGTAGGTATAGTCAAATCGAGCGAACCACGACGTGAGCAAGCTCGGCTCGCAGTGATAGCCAGAATCATTAAACGAAAACGATGTGTTCGGTTGTCCGATTCACCTTCCCGGGAGGCTACAACTGCAAGCAAACACCATCTGCTGGCATTATTCGACCACATTAAAGCTCGGTCTGCACCTCCCCACACTTGATCTCATCCTATCCACCAGTACGCATATAGCAAGTCACCAACCAAACAAGCAATCAACCAATGCACCGGCGGAAACCCAAACCGACGCGACGCGACGTCGACAAGCACTGCGCATAAACAAATTTCCTCACATTAAAAGCTAAGACTAAGCATCCGCCCCTTCCTCCGCATTCTGCCCCAGGGTACTTACTTAACATTACTACTATTTTATATGATGGTTTAGGAGAATAGAAGGGACATTATGCAATGGGTAATTCATTTCACCCACCCGATGCAGGCACCCACCACTGGACCCCACGCGAGCAAAATCCCTCACGCGACAAGAACCGCGTCGGCCAAGCCACCCACGAAGGTCCCCAGGTGCTTCTCTTTTCTGGACACTCTTGCAGGAAGGATATGGTCCTTCGTTCATGCCGAGAATTACGGGGGGGG
>JADGKA010000548.1:0-18116 GCA_027604605.1 Borealophlyctis nickersoniae
GTTGTGTCCCTGGCCCACCGACCCCACCACCCTCCCCATCCTCCAATCGGAATCAGGATCTGCCGCTCTCATTCCCCGTCTGGCTGAAACGTGTGACGACACTCCTGCGCCGGAACCGGATGCGTTAGCGCGGATGGTGGCGTCGTTTGCGGCGTCCCCATCCATACTTGAACCTTCCTCTGTCACGGGATTCCCCATGCTCGCCATAGGGTTTCGTGGTGAAGGTGGAGATGGCGTCGTTCCGGGGTCGGTGGTGGACGACTATGGACGGCGGTACGAGTGTGATGTTGAGTGGATTGATGACGATGGAGAGGATGGTGTGAGGAAGGGCAAAACGGAGGTATCGCGGCATCTTGTCATGGTGGATGCAGGAAATTGGGAGAAGGCAGCGGGAAAGATCTTGGCGTGGATGGATGGGTATGGGATGTAACCTGTGTATGTATGGGAAAACGCGTCCTTTGTGGCCACTCCATATTTTGGTTTTTTTTCTTCCTCTCCGTCCAATGATGACCACGCAATTATAAGGTGCATCATCAAAAGAGGATCGCTGTTCCCATTTTTGAGTCCGACTTGGATTCATCCTTTGATATTGGTCAACGTTGTCAACTGCGCAACAGACTCGGTGACACAGATGCTTGGAGCGGGTATCCGCGCCGCTTGTTTGGACAGGTTGGACATGCCATCCACCGCATTCTTCCATTCTTCAACTTAACCCCGAGATAATGATCCTTCCATCAGAACTCCTTGTCGCCGTCGCCCGAGCAGCCCATTCAATCACTGCACGCTCCATCCGCACCGGCTCAAAACACCTGGCCTCCCTAATAACTCCGAAGTTGCTCGCGCACTCCGAAGCTTGCTGGAGGTGGCGTGTGGAAGGCGAATACTCATGCCTTCTCTGGGCCGCCCGTAACGGTCATGTAAACGTTGTGGTCATACTGTTGGAATCCTCGACTAGCAATTGGCCCGACCATCGGGAGGAACTGTGGGACGCTTTCAGAGGTGCTGCCGGGCATGGGCATGTGGACTGTGTGCGGGAAATTGGGAAAGTGGTCTCGTTTGCATTACAATTCGCCCGCATCGATAAGGAGGGCTTGAGCAGGGCGATGCGTCTGGCAGCGATTGGGGGTCATATTGACGTTGTGAAGCTGTTGATGAGTGACATTGAAGCCGGGGGTTTTCGCCCTTCCATCATGGAAGGACGGCGTGGTCCATGCAAGACGGGCATCACGACGACGTTGTACACTTCCTTCTATCTTCCATGGGAGTGGTAGATCTTGAAAGAGTTGTCGACAATGCGGTGCGCCGTGAGAATGCTGCTATCCTTCGTTCAGTGTTGGAACTCATGGAAGATAGGGTTGCTGAGTTGTTCGATAAGGAATGGATGTTGGATAGTGCATTTTGTACTGCATGCTTCATCGGGAATGTGGAAATCATGAATATTATGAGGCAGGAGCGGCGTTGGATTACCATCACGGCAGCCCCTTATATGATGCGGCAAGGTTGGTAAAAAATCAATGTCAATTTCGTTTTTTTGTTGATTCTCATGGCATTGAAACACATTAACGTTACAGATACGATCGCATCGAAGCACTAGAGTTCCTCCTCACGCATGGAATCTCTCCCAACAATTTGCACAACGAGGTACCCCCGCTCCTCGTATGCTCCACCCTCGCCGCGGTTCAGTTGCTCCTCTCTCACGGTGCAAACCCAAACG
This sequence comes from Borealophlyctis nickersoniae, assembly GCA_027604605.1. Taxonomy (NCBI): domain Eukaryota; kingdom Fungi; phylum Chytridiomycota; class Chytridiomycetes; order Rhizophlyctidales; family Borealophlyctidaceae; genus Borealophlyctis; species Borealophlyctis nickersoniae. Next base: position 1,715 of record JADGKA010000548.1, read on the forward strand.
CAAGCGGGCGACTTCCTTGGCGCCACCACGAAGTCACAACCCCCCTTGGACGCGCCGCCGCCATCGGCAACCCTCCAGCCGTGAAAGCCCTGTTAGACGCCGGTGCCGACCCACGAGCGGAGGACGACCACGCGTTGTGTTGCGCGATCAAAGGCCGCCCACGCAGTGACCTGGAGTGTGTGGATATGCTTTTGGGAACGTTTCCACCAAACACCCCGATTCCTGATAAAGTATGGGCTGGTGCCGCGGAATCGGGCAAGGTGGACATTTTCAACCGCTTTCTGGCATTTGATCCACCCACTCCTCCACGGGCGGGGGCCCATGTTGCGGCATTGCATTTGGCGGCAGAGAAGGGGCATGATAGTATTTTGCAGGCGCTACGGGATGCGGGGGTGGAGATGGTGGATGGGATGGTGGAGGCGGAAAAGGCGTTAAGCGGGGTGTAGTGGAGGAAAGAAATTTCTAGATGGCCGCTGCGGTTGCGGAGGATTAAAAATGTGAAATACCTGTGCCAGGCGGAGCAAATAGTCGAAATGGGAATAATAGAAATTGAAATGGTTCACGCTGTTTGTGTTAGGTTTGTAGGGTTCTTCGATTCCAAGGTCCAATTACTGTTTGCAATACGCTCGCTAGGGCAACAATTACAAGAAGAAAAGACTGACCACCTCATCCAAATTACGGGCAAATGGCAACAGGCCTGACAGTGATTGTGGTATCCAGCTGGGGCCTTGAATCGGCGGGACAAAATGACCCAAAGCAGTGTGAACCCCCACACACGAAAAGAGTTCCAGCACGCAGTATTCCCCCCAAGCATCATGTCCGGAAGTTCGGATGCTTAGACGCGTGATGCCTCATTTCCCTCACCTTGGGTAGTTTGCCCACTTTCGCTGGCAGACCTTCCAAACCCATCTCCTCAAATCCATGGGCATTGACATTTTCCTATCCGTATCCTACCCGCACATCGAGAGCAGCCCGCTATGTCTTATTGGCCGGGGAGTGGCCGACACATGGACGCCTCTCAGATGGCAACGCAAGGAAGGTCCCATCCCCCCTCTCAGCCATCTCTGCCTGCGGGCCATCACCGCTGAAGACTACCCCTGCGACGAAGAAGACAATCCGAACGCCAGAAAGACAGTACACGAACAACTGTACACGCTCTGGACAACCACACCAGCGGACTACCCACTCCCCCCAACCTACACCCCATGCCCCGGCTGCTGCCTGAGCACATCCAAAGAAGGCCGGTACGCCATCTGGAACAACGCAAAGTACTCCCGCTACGCCATGGTCGCGGTGCTGAACCTCTACGCGTACTATGACGGAAATGTCACGTACGATGTGGAGCAGATGGGCCCGATTGTCTCGAGGTGGGATGCATTGGCTAAACCACGGTCGGAGGATGCGTATGAGAAGACTGAGCGGATGATGCGGGCGTGTCGAGAGGCGGTGGAGTTGAGTCGGAAGTGTGGGGTGAGGCCGAGGTTTGGGTTTTCGTTTTGTCCTTAAGTGTGGGTGTTTTGTGTGGGCACATGAATGGGGTGGGCGCGTGGGTCAAAAAGTGCGCGCGGGTCTTGCAATATCATGTTCAATATCATGTTCATTATCAACTGTTGTCATGTTGCAACCGCTGTTAACCGAAGAGCCCTTGGGGTACGCTTTCATATCGCACGGTCTGGTTGCAGAACCCTTAACAGGTACAAGCGCAAGCCAAACGCAAGGGGATTTGTAGTTCACCTCCTTTTAGCTTGTGCACTACTCTCAGGGACTGTATCATGTTGGAACGCATCAAAACGACAGTCATCCTCCTTGCCATTTGGTAACCCTAAACGAAAATTCTACATTCAGTAGACCATCATTGTCGTCCTCATCGTTTTCATCAGCAAAAACTAGCGGCTGCGCAGTCAACAGAAGGCGACGCGTAAGGCCAAAACTTGCCGGAGGTGGCGCAGAGGAAAGTCACGTGTGGTACCCGCGTCTCAAAACGCTAGGGAAACTCTTTTCCCAGCCCAAAATCTCACACCGAAACCCGCAAAATGTTTGCAGCAGCAAGATCCGCTCTCGTTCTCCGGGCGTTCTTGCGTCCTGGAGGAACAGGGTTATGTCGCTCTTTTGTGACCGCGAAGGGAGGTGCTGGTGCTGCACTGCGCGGAATAGACTTCCCTCCCCCTTTGCCTGTGAGGGAACAGCGAAGGTGGACTCAAGAAGAAGATGACGTCCTGTTGAATGAAATTGAGATGTCGAAAAAGGAGGGGAGGAAACCTCGGTTTGCAAAGGTTGGCAGACTGGTTGGTCGCTCTCGGCAGGTTGTGTATCAGCGATGGTGTCAGGTGCTCTATCCAGAGCTTCGCAAGGGTCCCTGGACATCAGAGGAAGATGATTTTCTGGTAAAAGCCGTAAAGGAAGCCGAATCATTGGGTCGGAAACCAGCGTGGACGCCGATTGGACAACTCTTGCATCGCGGCAGCATTGCTGTGCGCCGTCGCTGGGAGAGCAACTTAAATCCCACCTTCAAGCGTGGGAGATTCACTGAGCAGGAAAAATCTTTTGTGGCGGAGGCAGTATATCATGCTCGCTTAGACAATCAGAAGCCGCCATGGCGGACGATTGGCAGAGCACTTAATCGTTCTCCCGGGCAGATATATTCCCGGTGGACGGAGGTGAATGATCCATGCTTGCAGAAAAGAAATTGGTCAGATGATGAGGATCAAGTTATTTTAAGAGAGGTGGAAGACAGTAAGCTGAGAGGGTGTAAGCCTGACTGGGCCCGCATCGGGCGTCTTTTAGGCAGATCGAGCCAGTGTGTTCGCCCTCGCTACTTCCACATTTTGGATCCAACCATCAAACACGGAACATGGAGTAAAGAGAAAGACGAGCAGCTTTCCACGTTTATGAGATTGCATGGTGGAAACGAGAGTCCGTTCACCCGAATTTCTAAACTGCTACAAAGACCTTCGTGTGATGTGCACAACAGGTGGACCAATGTGATTAATCCGGCATTGAAGAAAGGTCGTTGGAATGACGGAGAAAAGGAGTTGTTGCACCAAGAGATAACAAAAGCCAATGCTGCAGGTCTAAAACCGTGTTGGGCGGAAATTGGCCGCTTGCTGGGCCGGTCCGGGTGGAGTGTACGTTGCGCTGCCTACCCCAAAAACCAACAAAACCGCCGGGAGATTGGGAAATTGTAAACGCTGGCAATTTTACCACTGTAGTGATGGGATAGCGTGGGCAAAATGTAAAGTGGGCGAGAAGACGAGCTTGTGATTACTTTTCTAGGCATTATGCAGCAACTTCACTGTTAGCAATTCGGTGGCTCTTTGTGCGGTGGCGACGAAATATCCATGAATGAGCTCATAGGAGCGAAACAAAACTAGCTTGCAACTCAGCTCCGCCGGTGAACTTGTATGTTTGTAAAATGCCAATTTTCGAGTGCACTTCTCATGTCCCCGCCATAGGGTCCGGCAATGGTGGTGCTTTTTGATGGGACCATCATCTCGTTGCAACTCTCAATGTTGTGCGTCATCAAAGGTCCCGCGACTGCTTTATTGCTGTTGCTGCTGATATCCGACATGCGCCTAAACGCACCTTTGGGTCGAACAAACCCTCTGCAATACAGATAGCCCAGCATCACGTTTGGAGTGCCACGTCCCCCTTGTGAACGCAAACTTTGCCCATTCGTTGCTCGTGACGCCCTGTGATCCATTGGTGCGTCTTCGGCAGCATGGTCTGAAGAGCCGTCTGAGAAAGTAGTCCTTGACTTTGTCGGGTCCTAGAGGTTCTGCCATTTACGTTGCTGGGAGAAAAGAAGTCTCGACGGGGACGCAAAAGGGAGCGCGACGCGTTATGGCTGGTTAGGGTATCCGGCGGCTGAGTTTACCCTGCTTACCGCTGTCTGGTGGGTTTCCTCGGCCTTCTCCTGCACCTGCACCTGTCCACCCCAACTTCCCACGCGACAAGATCATGGACGCCCTCATCGCTCAATTCAACGACTGCCTACGCGTATCAACTACCACTGACATATCCGCTGTCACAGCTGCCGTCGAAAAACTCATACCAGCTGACGGTACACTCTGCCAGCCCTCGTAAACTGGGTTCGCCGTCCAGACCTGACCCCATCCCTTCCTATCAGAAAACGCACGGATAGAGCTTTCGGAACATGAGCCTTTTTTCAGCTCACTGAAGGGACTACTGGATACCATTGCCGCTGTGGATGATAAAGACCCGTCCAGTGCAACGTACAAACAGCAGGGAGTGGTCATTGCGAAACTGATCGCCGAAACTGCCAAGGCCGGTGCGTGTCTGTCGCCTCTCACGAGGCATAGGTCACCAGGAGCCAGCGTGTTAACACTTGCTGGAGCACAGAGGAAGCGCGTACTCCGATAGCTCAGGCAGATGTTATACCGTCCCTTGTGCAAGTGTACCGGCTTGGTGCCCGGCACTTGGTGAACGGTACTTCGACGGCTGCATCCGATTGTGTAGAGGATGATTTAAAGGTGCAGACCTATAGGGCGCTGGCGAATTTGTGTTTCGATAATGGTGAGATTGGGAATGGCCGGTTTCTTTGCGGGTGCTGACTGTAGACGTGGTGCGCGGGCACTCACCGATGGACTGCAACGGACAATCTTACTTGAAACGGCAGAGTCCAATAGGGACATTGTGTTGGAAACTCCGGACGCGATTAAACATCTCGTGGCTGGGTTAAAATCGGAGAACCGCACCGTGTTGACCACGGCGTGTGGTGCCTTGTTGAATATCAGCATGGACAATGGTAAGGGGTTCCGCATGATTGCGCCAACCATGTGCTCGGAAGTTGCTCAGCGCAGAATTGCAACTTTACAGAACCTGTCCAAGTTGAAGCCCTGAACGCAGGAGCCCTTCCGCGCGTGATGCATCTGATCCAACTGAGCACGGATCAGGCGACCGCTGAGGCTTACGCCGATGTCGGTGTTGCTGCTATCCGGCTCCTTAGCAACATTGTGGAGTCAGGTCGGGATGTTGTGCCTTTCAACGATCCAGTCATGGCACTGACGCATTCTCTCTTTAAATATCCAGAAAAGGGCGTTGAGGATCTCGTATCATCCGGAGGCTTGAAACAGCTGCTTGGCCTCCTGCAACACCGGCATACCATTCTGCTTTCCAAGGATCTGGCGCAGGAGCAGTACGAAAGCGCATTAGAAATATTGGAAGCGCTTACTATTGTGCTGGAGACTATTGCCGAAAATGGTATCCGAGGACTGTTAATTGTTCGATGTACATGGGGTTTTTTCTAATCTTTACAAGAATAGACAATGTCCAACGATCCATCGTCTCCAGCGATCTCCTCGATATTCTCCTGGACTTCGTTGACCACCGGCCCACCTTCCAACCTTCACCTGACACATTGGAGGAGGATCAAAGCACGTACCATGATATCCGTAAAACGGTATCCAGGATCGTTACGCTGGTAACCATGAACGGTATGTCTCCCATGCTTGCGATTGTTGTTATGTTCGGAATGCTGACCCAATTGTGTAGATGCGAACATGGCGGACATGCCGCAAAAGCCCGAGATTATCAACCGGTTCAAAAAATGGATGACGTCCGGGTTGACGACAGGGAATGAGGCGGAAGAGGATGAAATTAGGATGTCTGGTGCTTTGTGTATAGGGAATCTGGCCAGGAGTGGTGAGCGCAATGCTTCGTAGTTGCGATTTGGCGCGTTATCTCTTACATTTGGTACTCCCTTTGTACCCAGATGAAACATGCACAGCGCTGGTTCATAGGCATGGAGTCGCGCAGGACCTGCTGGACCTATTGAAACTCGAAATTGGGCGTGTGAGGGCTTCGGGAGTGCGGGAAGAGACGAAGAGTACAGTCAAAGTATTGCACGCGGTTATCGGGGCATTAAAGAACCTGTCGTTGGCAGGTAAGAGGCACACAGTTTTTTCGAAGTGCACAAAATATCCAGAATCTCAAATTCTTCGCTCGACAGCTCCTGATCGTGCAATTTTGGGATCATTGGGAACCGTGGGCCCCGTGGCGGAATTGTTGGAAATTGAGGGAGTAAAGCCGGTGCAATACGGCTGCGTCGGAATTTTGAAAAATCTATGCGCTGGGTTCAATGGTAGGACTACTCTGCACCGCAACGCGTTTTTTCTATTTCTCACCATTTCTCAATGCTGTACAGAGGCAAATGCATACCGCGTGATTACCGGTCAAGAGCCTCCTTCCGACCATGTTGATCTGGCAAAGATGGAGGCACCCGCGTCTCTCGCTGGAACACCCTTGGGCAAACTCATTTCTTTGATTTGGACATCGACGGGGGACAACGACACTGGGATTCGGAATGAGGGCGGGAGGGTCATTGTGAACATTAGCCGAACGTGTCACCGTGCAAAAGGTACGGTTTAATCGCCTTCTGCCCTTTGTTGCACACCTCATGTGTCTCATGTTCGCGTAAAATCTCGCAGCTCTCCATTTCACAAAAGCGATAGTAGAAGCCAACGCCATCGCTCCACTAATCCAGATCATCACTGGTGCTCTTTTGACAAAGGGTCGGCCAGGAGCATCACCAGCCACTGCGGATTCATCAGCGGATAACGTTGAGGAGGGCGATGACCATCATGTTCATTTCGACAGCGTTCCTTTGGATGGACAAGTGTTCCCTGTCGTTCAGAATGAGGGTATTGTGGCGTTGATTTTGGTGACCAATGGTAAGGAACGAGAACCCTTCGACAATCGCGATTATGCATCGATCTAGGTCGAGCTCAAACGACGTGTCCTGCTTAGGTTACCCGGCGGCAATCCCCCGCGTTGCACGCTACCACACTTTCCTCGTTCCTGCGCTCATAAAGATTTTGAAGAGCGGAATTGCCGAGGATGACAATGGTACCGCGGGCCCGAGGTTTGCGACGCCTGGGGAAACCCAAGAGTACAAGGATGAGACGAAAGTCAATGTTTGTTTATTGCTTGAGGCGCTGTGCAAAGGCGATGGTGAGTTTCTACATTGCCCCAGTTGCAAGGCTCGCGAAAACTGCTGTGGGTGGGTGCGCAAAATGGGGAATTGACATTATCACCGTTCGAACACCCGGCAGACGAATTCCGCACTCGAGTGTCCAGCGACGTTGAACCCATCGTCAACCGGCTTAACGCAGCAGTCTCGGCGTCCTCCCCCGCAACCTCTCCCGCGTCTCATGTCCAAGCCCACCACGAGCAGATTGTCGCACCCACGTCTCCGCCATTACCAATCTCACGCACGAGCACAAAGAGCGCCAAAAACCTGACCGAGTCGGGACCTTCGCGGAAGGAATTGCAGCTGAGTATGGGGAGGGGGGCGCAGGTGTCGGTTGATAAAGGGGTTGGGTTGAGGGAGGCGGTTGGGAGGTTGATGTTGGTATTGTAGAGTTGTAGGGTGTTTTGAGTTTTGAATGCAAGAAGGGACCATCTGTTTAGGGACCTCTGCTTTTGTATAGTGATCATACGCGGGAAGGAGTTTTTGGGTAGGTGATTCAGAATAGTATATGTAAATTCAGCAATCGTTGTCGTGTGAGACGGTAACGAAATGTGCAGCTCAGGGGTAAATCAGACCGATTGTTGATCTTTCGTCGATACCAGCAGTGTAGGGCCACCAATCAGAAACTCATCCCGCAGGAAAAATGTAACACTAGGTCCCTAACATATTGATTGTACATTTGACCCCTTCTGCCCACCACCTGCCCCTTTCCCTACTCCCCCACACCGTCCAAAGAATGCACAAGGCTCAAGAATACGTCACGGTCGCTTTACACTCCAATCCCGTAGTAGATGCGTTTACGCGGCGTATGCGGGAGGAGGAGCAGGCAAGGCGAGCGCCGACGATTCCGTACGTTCAGGTCGTGGCTCCGATGGTTCCCTTATTAAGTTTTCGACTTCACGAACCCATATGTGAAGGTGCGCCATCCCTAAGAGTCCCACCAGCCCAAGCGACAGCAAGGTCTGAATCGTCTTGAAGAATTGTAGCCAATCAAACCGCGGCCCCTGTTTTTCTTGCCACTCAGGTGGTGGGAGCTGTGGGAGACCGTTGTAGATTGCCAACCACAATACCAGAAGCGGGAGACACCACCAGAACTTCTTGATCAAAGCAGGCAGCACCTTATAGGGAGCTAGCAGTCTCGCGTTTGCAGCTTTCAGTTTGGCGGTTTCCGCTTTCATGCTTGCGGTTTCGGCTTTGATGCTTGCGATTTCGGCTTTCATGCTTGCCATTTCGGCTTTGATGCTTGCGGTTTCGGCTTTGATGCTTGCCATTTCTGCTTCAAGCCTTTCGATTTCCGCCGTCGTTGAAGCGCTGAGGTTGGGGGCTGTTTCGTTATCGACGGCATGGGTGTTGTGGGTGCTAGCTTGGTTGTGGGCTGTTGTAAGGATTGTTGTGTGCCTGGTCTGTTGGGTGTATTATATCCACAGGCGACGACTCCCGGGAGAGTGAGTTGCTTTGGGCGGCTGGCCGGCTGAGGTGGATGGGTATTGGCTGTTGTCTGTGGCGTGTGTTGAGGGAGTGTTCTCTGCGTTGTTCTCCCTGGGGAGCTCCCGCTCGTTTATATTGGAGAGTTGCGTTGAGTTTCGATTGATTGTCGCGTTTTCCCACGCGTGTTGCTGGCGCGGTTCGGGCCAAAGATCACAGACAGGGTATCCACTATCCAATTCAACTCAGACGCTTGGGGCATCCAGTGAGGGCCGTCACTCTCATGGACAAGCAGACATTTTTACACTCAATTGTCTGGGAACAAAGTTCGATTTTACTTTTGCTCCTTCGGCGGAAACGCGGTATCCTGTTCACGAGCAAGAGTTGCTTGCGCTAGCGAGTTGTCTGAAGAAGAAAATCAAAAATAGCGTAGCCATAAAGTGATTTACAGGGTCTGGAAATTCGCACGAAACAACGGAGGTGAAATGATAAAAAGCGTGAAACGGTATCCTGCGTGATAGCTCACCGGGATAAGACAAATGTGTAGCGTAACAGTGAAGAGTAGAGGAAGGGAAGAAGACAAAGTACCCATTGCCCGACGAACTCGCTTGCTTTCGCACAGAGGAAACAACAGTCGACGCAATACCCACCATTTGGTTTGACAACTCTTGCCGACGGGCACATTAACGTGCCGGCCACAGTGAATGATAGGTACCGAATAGTGGAAGCCCCTCGATAGTGTTTAAACAGCTGGATCCGTGGGTGCGGAATGACTGGTTGACACAATGAACGGACCAAAGATTAGACCTGCAAGTCGACAACAGATGCGTACCTCCAACCGCGCAAGTTTCATTGAGGTCCACCGTGGAAGCCGTTCCGACAAGGCCCTGGGCGAAAAACGAGGAAAAAACAGAACATCCCCAGCCCACAACCCCGTGCGACGGTTCTTGCGAGGAGTGTTTCCCATGATGTATTGCAATCATGGGGACTTGGGCAGCTTCGGGAGGAATGCACGTCCCTTTTTACCAAAACAGACCATAAGGCCACGGTAAGGTTCCTCTACAGCACTGTGACATACTGAGGTATGAACACACTCGAATTGCTAAGACTCCGACTGTGGTATTTGTAACGCGAGCCCTTCCTAACCGCCCAGAGGTTTCCGCACTCCTGCCGTCCCCGCCCCATACCTGTCCAACGGTTTCAAAGTGGGCGGACGGGAGCCGAACGGTGACGCTGTTCCTACGTTATCCAAAGCAGTAGGTTACCGAGCGAACAGATCAAGACTAGAAGTCAACGGCGACGGACCATGCACAAGCGTTGCACTGCCACATCTCGTTACAGTATCCCGGTGTTGTTGCGGTTATGGCGCCCAAGCTGTATTCGAAAAGCAGCCGTGAGTTGGTGCGAATGTTGGAGAAGGAGGAGTCTCTGTTGGTTTCCCAGTAGTGCGCAACAAGTGAGACGCAGGGCAAAAAGGTAAAGGGCGAAAGGTCGTTTCCGTTCGTTTAAAGCAAAGAAGAGGGGTTTCTGGTCGTTAAGGCAACGAAGGAGGAGGTTTCCGTGGACCTATGATTATTGTCATACCGACCTGTCAAAAAAGCTACACAAAGTAGGCCCCGAAAGTGTGGTTCTGACGTGGTGGACAGGTGCAACGAAGGGCACTTGGACGAATTTTGTGCCAAGAAATGTGGACTGACAGGAACTGGGGATCAAGCGATCGTGAGAGGCCAAACGTTGGTGGACCTCTCCAGCGGTCCAACCAGGGACATTTGGGACATTCAATTAACTTAATGCAAACTTAATGCAAATGCGACGGTCGAGATGACGGAGATGGTCGCGTTCCGGACCTTTACGGGACCAGCGGGACGTTGCGGGTGCGGAAGGAGCAGAAGGTTTTTACCTCAGAGGTGCCTCCCAGGGTCCAGGCGGCCCAGACCCAAGCGAGGCCTCCGGCGATGGCGCAGCAAGACGCCATGTCCGAATCGATGTGCGCGTTTTCAAACCGCATAAAATGAGCTCCATCGCAAGGCCGAAAGAGTGTTCCCCATCCAACAAACAATAACAATAACAACAACAACAACAACATTAACCAACAAACAATATGTCTGACACCAACGTCCTTGCATCATTCGCACCCTTCTCCTCCCTGCCAGAACAGGACTTGGCCCTCCTCTCTGACAACCTCGCCGAGCTCACTCTGCAAGATGGCCAGCTGCTGGTTCAAAGCTCGGCTCTCGTCGACGGCGTGTACTTTCTGGTAAACGGAAAGCTTAAAGTTAAACACAATTCCGACGCAAAGAGCGCCAGCGAGTTGGAGGATGTGGAGGAGTTGGGAAGTGGATCTTCGTTGGGGTGGAGTGCATTGGTAGGTGTTCGTTTGTTTTCATAAGCGCTTTTCGTGGGTTCTACCTTTCGGGTTGCATCGATTCTCATTAATATTTTGATTATCCAACCCCCAACCCCCCCCTCAGTTCGATCCTTTTGTCTTCGACGGCTCCATCACCGCAGCCGGCCAATGCAAAATCGTCAAATTGGCCTCCTCCCATTTCCAATCAGTCCTTCAATCCTCACCATCCATATCCCGCGCCATATTCTCCTTTATTGGTGGTGAACTTCGGTCTGGAGCGACCCACGTAGCGGAACGCGACCTTGCCAGCTCGCTTAATGGCTTACTGTTGTCCAATAATGGGACCAAGATTAAGTTCTTTGATGCGAAACCGTACATGAACGAAGCGTTTTTGAAGGAGAATGAGGCGAAAGGGTACAATTTTGGTTTCGATTTTGTGGAGTCCAAATTGAGTAAGGCTACTATCGCTTTGGCGAAGGGAGCAAAGGTATGACCGCTTTGGGCCATGGGCGCAATTCAGTGACGGGCACGGATTGAATATGGCTCCATAGATCCTTTGCTTGTTCGTCAACGACTCGGTGACAGCCGAGATGGCACCCAAGCTCAAACAGATGGGAGTGCAAATGATTGCACTTCGATGGTACGTAAATTCATATGGCCTCCACATCGTAAGGCCTCTCACTCGGGAATCTCACACCGTATGACTCCACCTCTTACAGTAACGGATCCGACAACATTGATATCAAAGCCTGCGACGCCGCCGGCATCACAGTCGCCCGCGTTCCCAATTACTCCCCTTACTCTGTCGCAGAACACGCCGTCGCACTCATGATGTCCCTCAACCGCAAAATCCACATTGCACATCACAAGGTCAAAGTCGGAGACTTTTCTCTGAACGGTCTAGTCGGGTTCGACATGCACGGCAAAACGGTAGCGTAAACCTCTCCTTACATCTCCCTCCAACACCCAACCTAACCCTCCCCGCTCCCCACATAGGTCGGCCTGATCGGCACCGGCAAAATCGGCGCCTGCCTCATCGACATCCTCCTCGGCTTCGGCACCCGCGTCCTCTGCTACGACCTCTACCCCTCCCCCGCCCTCCAATCCAAACCAGGTGTCACCTACGTCTCCCTCGCGGACGTTTTCACCCACTCGGACATCATCTCCCTACACGTCCCTCTAACCCCGCAAACCCACCACCTCATCAACGACGACACGCTGTCACAGTGCAAGGACAAGGTCATGATCATCAACACGTCCCGTGGCGGGTTGATTGATACCGCTGCGTTGGTGAGGGGGTTGAAGAGTGGGAAGATTGGGAGTGCTGGGTTGGATGTGTATGAGCAGGAGAGGGATTACTTTTATGAGAATTTGCAGATGAAGGGGGTGAGTGACGATGTGTTGGCGAGGTTGATGACGTTTCCGAATGTGTTGGTGACGAGTCATCAGGTAAGGACGGGTGGTCGGTTTCGAAGAGGGCTTGGCGTTGGGATTGTCAGATATTTACGTTTTTCGTCAAACAGGCGTTTTTGACCAACGAGGCACTGGAGGGAATCGCCGGCACCGCGTTGTTCAATATCTCGGAATTTGTGGTAAGCATACAATTTTCGTACGTGAGTGTTCAGTCCCTTGGACTTACGCAACAAATTCAGGCCGGTAAACGTGGCACAGAACTCAAGAATTCAGCCAATAGCGTGTAGTTAGTTTTGGACTCTGTCACACGCCCGCCGTTTTGTAGTCACGTATACCATATTCACTCAATCGATATATCATAGTCGGTAGTTTTGGAGCCAGAATTGCGATGTTGTAGATAGGACTTTGTCTGTACAAACTCACTCTGTACAAACTCACTTGCCCTTTCTCTTCGACAAGACAGATTGCGAAATACAGTAAAATAAAAACAATACACAATTGATACCTACATCTCGTAGCAAAGCCAAAAGTTTGTGTACTGCAAAATCCAACAACATCAGAAAATGGACAAAGGCATGTATGCGATGTTGGCACAAGTCTTACCTCAAACTCAACCCCACCCCCACCATCCTCTAAACTCCGTCTCTCAAACCCACGTTCCCTCTCCCCCTTCCGTCTTACACCTTTACCCCGCTCACCACCACCCACACCAGACTCAAAATCCCACGCAAGGACATACACCTCCCCACCCTCATTCTCGACCGTGCACATGACAAAGGTTCCCCGCGGGTCCAACGTGAAATCCGTGATGACTTCGTTGGGGTCCGGTGGCGGGGACCCGAGGAGTGCGTGTACGGAGGAGGATTCTGAGAGGCGGTAAAGGAGCTGGCCTGTGCGGGTTGACCAGACGCAGAGCTTTGGGGAGTGTCGGTATAGAGCATACAATCAGACAATACGAACGCAGGAGAACAAATGTGGGAACGTACCTCGTGACATCTGACGCCTCTTGATACCAGAATGCCATCGTACAGGGCCAAAACCGTGGGGTAGGATGTGGAGTCGTACTCTTCGCGGCGATGGTGGGCGGGTTCCGAGAGTGTGTGGACGAGTTTGCCCGTTTCGAGGGATAACACGAGGAACACAGAGTTCTGCACGGTGTTTTTGACGGAGTGGGCCAAAGAGTCAGCAAATCCATGCAAGCACTGTCAAATGCAATGAAAATGTTCACAAAGACCGCTACCTCAAACCCGCAAACCACAATGTCACCCCACACGGCTACTTTGACCTCACGACTCATAACGCCTTCATCGACTCCCTCCAGAACCCGTAAATCAATGTGCTTAATTTTTCGTCCTTGATCGACACACCAAACCCCAACGACATTATCATTATCATAGCACGCCACCAAACGTTCGTGGATAGCGACATCCAAGACATCCACACCCTCAAAAACGCGGATGCACGTCATTGTATCCACATTCCAGACGCGCATGGTAGCATCCTCTGCGCCTGTAACTACAAGGTTACGATGGTTGGATGCGAGACAGATGAGGGGCTGGGTGTGGCCCGGAAGAAAATGGGCTGTGGGTGAGTGTGGGAGGGATAGGGCAAGGTGATGTGAGGCAATCCAGCAGAGGTAGGGTCCACACAGGCGCAGATTCACGGCGTAGCCACTGAAGATTCAAAAAGCAGCGTCAAGTGATGAATATAGGCAGACATCCGGCAGCCTCATGACCTTCGACATGAGTATCACAAGTATTCTTACCTCCCAGCAGTCGTCGGTTGCCCACAATGCAGTACATACTTTCTTCCTCCTCCAAGCCACACATCTCTCTTTTCGTCCACAAGCTTCTGCCTGACAGTTCTATCCGCAACACCCTCCACATCCGTGACAATCCTGAACCGGCACCTCCCCGTCTCCAGATTTTGTCGGTCTAAGTAAGTCTTATGCCAATCTACGCATCCTGGAGTTAGAAAACGCGCGCGGAGAGCTGATGCAGGTGAAGAGGGGATGCCAAAGTCAAGGAGGCAGAGGCGCTTGTAGAGCGGCTGGAGGGATGCGGATATGAGGTGATGAATGTTGCGGCAGACGTGGGAAAGGTGGGTTAGGGATGGTGGACGAAGGTGATGACATATTAAAATTATAACGTCTTCTGGGAGCGTCTAATCAATTTGTAACAGAAAAGAAAGACGGCGCAATGAGCGACGGAGGGTCCCACTTTCCGCATCCACCCGGTAATAGGGAAAACATAACCAACTGCCTTACATCCAATTTCACCACTCTCCTTCCTCCTTCCTTCCTCCTTCTCTCCCTCTCCCTCTCTCCCACCCTACGCTCCCTCTGCTGGAGGTGCCTCAGCCCTCCTTGCCCAGCCCAATCCAAGACCTCCTCCCGTCTACTGCAATATTCCTCGTCCACCTCCTTCCTTCCTTCCACCCACCGCGCCCGCGCATCCACCAATGCCGTCGCGGCATTCAAACGGTCAGTAGGGTTTAAAGATGCTGCACGCAGAAGGTGGGAAAGGTCGGAAATGAACGACGCGTCTGCTGATGGGTTTGGCTGTGGATGGGTTTCTTGTGGGGAAGAGAAGGGTTGCGTTGGAGGGTCAGGAGGAGGCGGCGTTGGACTTTGCGTAAAGGGCATTGCTGTTGTTGTTGTATTATCATGCGGTTCTTCTTGTTGTTCAGCCGGGAATAGGAGACCTCTTATTGAAAATGGGGATTTCATTTCATGCGAGTCTCTTGCATTGTTTTTCTGAAAGTTGGTTTTCAAAGGGGGAGCGAGTGGGAACGAGACGGCAATTGAATGCTTGGGTGGCCGGTGGCTTTGGACAAGGCTTGCTGTGGCTTGATAGTAAAGCCGCACCAGCCACTTGTGTCATCCCTTCAACCTTCTGCTCCTTCCCCCATTTTACATTCATCCTCCTCCAGCAAATCGAAACCCCGACAACATAACATGCCAAAACCAAAGACAATCTTTCTCGTGAGGCATGCACAAGCAGAGCACAACCGCACCCTCGACTATTCAATCCCGGACCCCGCACTCTCCCCCCTCGGTGAAACCCAGGCAGCAAACACAATCAGTCCACAACTCCCTCCCCAACCAAAACCCGACGTCATCATAACCTCTCCCTTCCGCCGCACCCTACAAACCTCCCTCCTCGCCTTTGGATCGACAGACATCCCTATAATCGCCCACCCCCTATTCCAGGAATGCGCTTCCAAACCCTGCGACACGGGAAGCCCTCTCCCGGACCTGCTAGCCTTGTTTCCCACAGATAGGGTTGAGTGGGAAGCCGTTCGTCAACTCGGCGACGCTTGGCACCACAAGACAAACATGTTCGCGTCGGATGATCAATCTTTGAAAGCGAGAGCGGCGGCTGCGAGGGACTACCTTGCCGATCGCCCTGAACAGACGATCGCAGTTGTAACGCATGGCGCGTTTCTGCAATATCTGTTGCAGATGATACGGCCGTTTGATAATGCTGAGGTGGTCCGCTGTGATCTTGATGAGGAGACGCACGCATTGATACCGGTTGCAGGGAAGGGGGAGAAGGTGAATGGGATGGACGAGACGTGTCGGGACGAGCTGAAGGAGGTGCAAGACCGGACGATCAAGCAGGGTTAGCCATTTTGTAATAGATCTCAAGCCAAAATACAGTTTGGAGGCTTCTTGTTGGAGGCCTGGTAACTTTCGGGTCACGCTGTGTTCAACAGCGATCGAGCTGCAGGTTTGGTGTGGATTCCACAACCCGGTACTGTCGAAGCGGTAAAATCATGCTATGGTTATTTCTACTGGGTTTCAATTGGTGTCGACCATGTATGTATAATAGGTATGGAGAGCGACAGCTTCCCGTGGAGACGCGTCTTCCTTGGTGACGCAATGTGGTGGGGTCGTCAAAACAAAAGCAACTATAGTACCTAGGTATCTCGAGAGCGATGGGGCTGCGACGTTGATTGTCGGAATTCAATCGGACTGCAGAAGTCTGGCCCATTGAGGGTCTCATGATCGGTCGAGGACGTCTTTCAAATTCTTCGCATTTTCTCAAATCCATTACGTCGCCATGCCCATCTTCATACAATACCGACCATCTCCGTGGTCTTTTGCAAGCGCAAAAATGCCTTGAATGCCGAAAGATCGCGTCATGGTACTTAGGAAGAGTATAAAAGGTGGACGATTGTGGATTTGTACTAGCAGTGAATATATCGATTCCTCCCATAACCTCTAA
>JADGKA010000549.1:0-12055 GCA_027604605.1 Borealophlyctis nickersoniae
AACTAGAAATGGGACCACCGCCTCTCCCACACGCTGGACTACAAGAACGGGTACGCGATCAAGAAGATGCCGTTTCCGGAGGGGTTGAGTGAGCTGGATGTGGATGGGGTTGGGGTGTGGAAGGGTGCGTGGAAGGGGAAGGAAGGGAGTAAGGGGAAGGTGAAGGGTGAGGGGTTCGTGCCTGCGCATGTTGCGTTTGATAAAGTGGTGAGTTTTTCTTGTATGTGTGTGTGTGTGAGGGTGTGTGTGCTAATACGTGCGTTGCGTTCAAGGTTCTCCGCTTTGACGCATACTTTAAACAAACCGTCCATGAATCCCGCGAACAGTACCACCTCCGTCGGGTGCGTATCCTCTACTTTGTTGAAGACGACTCCATCGCTGTCGTCGAACCACCCGTCGAAAACAGCGGGATCCCTCAGGGTGTTTTGATCAAACGCCAACGCATGCCGAAGAATTCCGAGGAGTTTTATAGTGTCCGGGATCTGAATTTGGGTGTGGATGTTAGGTTTTATGGCAAGACGTTTAGGGTTGTTGGGTGTGATGGGTTTACCGAGGTGAGTGGGGAATTTTGTCGGTCTTTCTGGTGTTTCTTTGCTGGTGTTAACACACACAAACCACCCCGCAGAGATACATGCGCGAAACGGAACATATCGACCTGAACCCACCCGAACCGATGCCGATGGACCCGTACCAAGTCGCGCGGTCGCGTCCCACTCGCATCACACCTACCACGACCGGAGGCGTGGCGACGCAGACGAGGAACAATGATAAACTCAAACGCTTCCTGGAGAACGATCGGAAGGTGCTGCGGTTCTTTTGCGTGTGGGATGATAGGGGGAGTATGTTTGGGGAGTTGAGGGAGTTTGTGAGTAGTCTCTGTTATCTGAAGGGGGATACACGTCGCCTTTCTACGCGCGCAGTTCACACGCCAAACCTCACATCCCCCACGCACGCGCACAGGTCCTCCACTACTACCTAGTAGACGACTGTATCGAAATCCGCGAAGTCCAGAAACCCAACAACGGGCGCGACCCCTTCCCGATCCTGTTACGTCGCCAACCGCTTCCCAAAGCCTTCTCTGAACTCTCTGGTAAGAAGAAGACACACACACACCTTTTATGTTTGCACGTGTGTGATTAATGTTTTTTCGTTGTGTTGTTGTGCGCCGCAGATGTGAACGATACGGCGAAATATACGTGGAGGGACCTGAGAATCGGTGGGGTTGTGAATGTGCTTGGGAGGAGGTTTCTTTTGTACGTCCTTCTGTCAGTTTACCTACCCGCTTTTGATGTTGTTGCGGCTAACATAAGGTTTGGTCCTCTTTCAGGAGAGACTGCGACGACTACACCCGCAAATTCTACTCCACGCACCTCGGTCTGCCGCCCACATCCATGACCGCTTTGCCCATACCCGATGAGGGGAAACGGAACGTTATCGAACAGGTGGATTTTATCAAAAACCCTTACAAAAAGTTCAAGTACTGATTCTGTGGTGTGTGCTTGTAGGAAATCCCGCCCTACAACGGCTTCGGCTCCATCGAAGATTCGCTGGGAAGTTGCAAGTACCTAGTCCTGAAACCGCCCAAGAAGGATTTCATCAAAATGTTGGAGAATGAGAATAAGGTGTTGAGGTTTGTTGCAAAGATGGTACGTGGTGAAAGGACTCTGTGTTTGGGGTTGTGTTGGGTGTGTGTGCTAAGAGGAGAACGGAACCCTAGGAATCGAAACATAAGGAAGATAAAGACCGGAGGTTCGTCATCAGTTACCGACTTGCGGATGATACCATGACGATTTATGAGCCGCCGCAACGGTGAGTGTTAGTGGGTTTCTCCTTCTTATCCGCATCCCTTCCTCAAACATCTCCTTTCATTCCCAGCAACGCGGGTATCCTCGGCGGCAAATTCATGGAACGCACCCGCATCCTCCTCCCGACCTCCTCCCTCTCCACATCCTCCACAGGGACCAGCTCCGGTCCCGAATACTACACCTCGCACCACCTCCACCTCGGGACCACCCTCCACATCCACTCCCACCTCTTCACCCTCATCGACGCGGACGAGTATGTGTTTGGGTTCATGGAGGAGCACGGATACCCGCTCTCCGACCCCGTGCGCGTGGCGGCGAAAATGGACGAAGTTGTCAAGAAGGTTGGGCGGAAGAGGGTGGAGGAAGTGTTGAGGGCGTGTGATAAGGGGGATGGGTTCGGGGAGAGGATGGAGGTTGTGGAGAAGGGGAGGGCAGTGTGGGGGATGTGGGTGACGGATCATGAGGTTGTGGTGTTGTTGAGGAGGTTCGAAGAGGGAGTGAGGAGGGTTAATTTGCGGAGGATTATTGACAACTTGTGAGGGATGCGGTTGGGAAAAGAGGGGACTGGCAGGAGGAGGGGTTTCGGATACCCTTGGGGAAGAGAGAACATGAACATGGGCCGGTGGGGGTTTTTCGCTATCGTGTCAAGGTAAAGAAAACTGAACTCGAACAAATAAACAACTTTCAAAAAACGATACAACATTCGTGCGTGCGTGCGAAAGGACGTATCTAGACTAAAAAAAGATTGCATTATGGTGCCAAACTCACATTAGTTTTTCTTACCGACATCTTCACTTCCTTCCTCCCAACATCGAGCTATGGGGGGTGTCGTCGGTTTGGTCCTAGACTATAAGGCTAGATATGAATGAATGTAAATACCATTAGAAAACAGGTTATCTTATGTCAAGCCCGGCAACGTTTACTCACGTAGAAGGTAAGGTATAAGTTGGCAACAGAAAAACCAAGAGGCCCAAAGCAGATGCTGTTCTCCCGTCTCCCAATGCGCCCATCAGTGCCAACTAGGGCGAATCGCGCCACTCTGATGGGGGTTTTGCGCATCGAGGTTGGGGATGGAGCAATCTACTAAGGGTCCCATCCCCTCGCACACCTATAGCAGGGGTTGCCGTTCTCTCTTCACCGAGAACCCGCACCAGAGCGCATCAGACGGGCGAACGAAGCGCCAGCTCTGAAGTGGGGTTCTTTGTATCGGGTCGGAGAGAGGGCGCTCTGCTTAGGACGGGCGAGGGGTGTATTCGCCATGCTGTGGAGTCGAACCACCAAGCAGAAGCTGTTCTCCCGCAATGCTCCCAACAGTGCCAGCGGACTCCGCCACTCCGTGGGTTTACATTGAGATGGGGATAGAGCAATCTACTATCCTCTCGCACACACCCAAAGCAGGAGATGCTGTTCTCCCTTTGCCAACACCCCCCATACCAGAGCACATCACAGGGCGCTTCACGAAGCGCCAGCATCTGGAATGGCGGTTTTGTGCATCGGTTCGGGGATAGAGCACTCTGCGGGACCGGCGAGGGAAGTATCCTCCATGGCGTGGAGTTTAACCACCCATGGAGTTGGTGGGATGCGAAAGAGGGGTCCATACGTTCGTGGAGTAATGGAGTCGGACGTTGAGACAGAGAATCAAAGGAAGAAGACTGCATGATATCTTACCTATTCGGGGGGATCCAGGCGAACGGGTTGACATTTGACGTTGAAATTGACATTGACGTTGACGTTGAGGTTGAGGTTGACATGGACTTTGACAGCTGTCTTTTTATACCTTGAAGTTGTTTTTTTTCTCTCATCGATGGCATGCATCACACATGTTTTTTTTCCTGCTTTCCGTTAGTAAGTTACACCACCGTTGGTACAACCTCATGAATCGGCGCGTCTCCTGCTGCGCCACATACGGTAAACAAAGGCGTGTTTCCCCACTCCCTCTGGATACCCGGACCCTGTTGACTGATCTGTTGCGTCGATCGACGATTTTGAAGTCCGCGGAAGGGATATATAGGCGAGAGCCACTTTCAGGATAATGAGGAACTGGACAGTACAAACCAAGACAGTGGTCCATCCGCACAGTGAACAGCTATGTCTGATTAATCTGACGTATGTGGGTTTTAATCTGACGTGCATTAGGTACCACAACAAGGAACACCCCAACGTGCTCATTTAGTGCAAGCTGCCGAAAAATATCTTGCATCCCAAAGGACAAAGATGTGACGGCTTTACGTTGCATAATGAGTCCATGTACTGTAGCAAAGTGATGGCGGTGAAACCTTCCATTATCTCCGCACATAATCCCACAATACTCATCCAGTGAACTCTCTGATTGATTGCCACCCATGACAATCACAAAACGCACCGTCACACCCACAGCAGTTTGTACCGTGCAACCAGGAGCAGTTTCAACAACAAGATGGCATAGATGACGTCCCAAGTATCCCGGCATTGAATCATCGGTACGTTGATGAGTGGTGACGAGTGGGGAGCGCGCGGCGCAGGAAATTGTGCACGACGGCGTATGCGGGCGGCCACTGCGGTGGTTTTTGAACACGCAGAGACGACATTGGATGAGGTTCAGAAGGTAAATAGGTTGCCGGCAGCTGGAATAGGCGGACGCGCGGCTGGACGACACGACGACGTGTACGTTTCACGAAACGGATATTGGCCCCGTTCAAAGGTAGGACATTGAAAAAACTCATCGTGGGTGATGATTTAAAAAACAGGCGATTCTCTGTTATTCAAATAGAAACCAGATGTACTGCCCTAAAGCGCCACCATACTAACAAACCCTAATCTACCTGCTCGGTTTTTACCCTCCCGCAAAGCACACAACGCAACGGATCACTCCTTTGGCGCATCCGGCATCACACCCGGCGCAGCCGTTTTAAACTCCTCCCGCTCCATCAACGCCTGATTCAACTTCGAAATGGTCGGGAACCGCGACATGTCGACTCCAAACCGATTGGCAGCGTTGTGGACTTGGGGGACCAGGCATGCATCGGCCAGGGTCAAAGTGTCGCCGAAACAACATGTTCCAGCTGTCTGCTTTAGGGTTTTTTCAAGTCCTTTCAATGACACAAAAATCCCCCCTTTTTAGTCTCATCACCCATTTTAAAAACGCAACACCACAAAAAGGAACTCACCCTCAAACCCTCTAGAAATCCAGTGCCTGCCCCACTCCACCGCACCATCATCCCCAACTTTCTTCAACACCCTCAGATTCTGCAACGGGTGGATATCACCCACTATCGTGCCCACCACCGCGCGGACTTGAGCGCGCTCAACCGGATCTTCAGGTAACAAGGGTTTGTCGGGGTACACTTCCTCGAGGTACTCGAGTATGGCGTTGGAGTGGGTGATAATTTGGTTTGAAGGGAGGGCGAGGACGGGGATGGTGGCGTTCGGGTTGATGGTAAGGTGGGGTTCGGCGAGCTGGTGTGTGGAGGGGTTGTGAGATTTTCGGTTGCATCCCCCCAAAAAAGCACAGGTCTTTTTTTAAAAGTTTTGTACCTGCTCGCCGTTCAAAAGATTAACGGCACGGTACTCGTAGTCGATACCTTTGTAAGCCAGTGCGATTCTGGGACAAATGAGCGGGGTGGGACGTTGGTGTTTGGTGGTGACGCACTCGGTTGCAAAGGTCAAAAAGGCTTACATACCTTACACGCCATGAAGCCGTGCTACGCCAGTAGCTGTATAGGATGGGTTTATCCGAGTGCTGCTGTGTGGACATTTTGGTTCGTTTCGTTTGGAGAACTACGGGGAAGATTTGTGTGTTGGGGTGGGAGGTTGGTGGGAGGGTCTTAAGTCCTGGTGCCGCGCCACCACCAACATTCCATTTCCAATCAACAGCAGGACGCGTCGCGTTGCTCATTCCATCTGAATAGTAATCTTGAATCTGCGTTGGGTCATGCCAAGGCTTTTTTTATTACAAGTACTAGTTTCGAGTTTTTTCGCTCTGCTCCAAAACCGGCGACATTTCGATATCCAGCAAGATCAGATCAAATTCCCTTTCACTCATCGCCTTTAGACACTCGAAGCCATCCTTAAAAGATATCCTCTTTTTTGACGGCATGATTGCAATATTGTTTGAGCAATTTGACGAGGATGCGTCTGTTTGTGTGTCGTTATCGTCGACGACTGCGATGCGGTAAGGGCGGCGACGACGACGGTGAGGATGCGAGTCTTGTGGGTGTGAATGTTGGTGGTGCGTGGGAGAGTTGAGGTTGGGATGCTATGTGGGTGCGAGTGTTATGGTTGTTGTTGCTGTTGCTGTTGTGGTGGTTAACATTGAAACTGATGTAACGATGAAAACGTACCCAGAAAATGGATAGACCTTCTGCCAATGTCGCAAAAGAACGGAGAGACAAACGGGTTTCAACAAAACCTTTTTCAAAACAGCGACACAGAGCCATTTTCTCGTACAGCATAGAATCCATCAAATCAACACCATCAGAAACGTTGTTCAACCCACCAGAAAGCGTCACAATGATGTCTGTATTCATCCATTTGACCCCGGTGGAAATATCAAGTGCAAACGAACGAAAAATCAGAGTTGATCTCAGAAAACACCTCACTGCTTCATCAGCAACGCATGCAATGCATTGAGACTCACAAAGCTCATTGAGCGCAACACTAAGAAGCATTGCAAACGCGTGAGAATAAACAGAAAGCGGGAAAAGCATCATCTGCACAGTGCAAAGTCAGCGCTTCACTCAAAACTCAAAAACTGCAACAATTCAGTGCGAGCTCAAAATTCAAGGAATCGCTATTCGGCTCACTGGGCAACCAACATACATCCTCAGCAATCGTTTGAGTAACATAACAGAAGGGTGGAAGTAGAAATGGGTACATTTTAAATGGGAAGAAGAACGTGGAAACGACGGGAAAAAAACGCGCGGGACGAAGATCATTTGCACAAGCACTTCAAGCTCAAGTCCCGAAAGATCAGGGGAGTGCCAGGATAGTGTCAGCATGCTCACGTAGTGGGCCCTAACCTGTACTATAAAGGGTATCCCGTCGTACGTTGTGGGCATTCCAATTCTATTACTAACACTAAAGGAATTCAATTCGGAAATCCGGACAGCGCCCGCGTATGTCACTCTCCGGATGTTCATTGTGATCGGTCCGTTCAGAATTCCCCAGCTTCGTACTCCTTTTCGTCGTAAAATGTGCCAATAACCGTGCGGTCCGCGAACTGGCGCCCCGCAAGCGCACGTAGGGCCGCTCCGCACTGCTCCTCATCGG
Organism: Borealophlyctis nickersoniae; assembly: GCA_027604605.1. Classification (NCBI taxonomy): domain Eukaryota; kingdom Fungi; phylum Chytridiomycota; class Chytridiomycetes; order Rhizophlyctidales; family Borealophlyctidaceae; genus Borealophlyctis; species Borealophlyctis nickersoniae. Next base: position 7,053 of record JADGKA010000549.1, read on the forward strand.
CGTATTGAACGAAGATCTGAGACGCAACTTGTAAGCCAAACCGTAATCAAGAGTCTCTGTTTGTCCATTCTTCAGTCCGTACCTTTCCCACACCCGCAACTTCACGGCCTTCGACAGGTCTAGGAATGGTAATATTCCGGATGGTGCCGAACTTTGTACATTCGTCTCGAATATCCTCAATGATGTCTGGAGATCAAAGCGCCCACCTTTGTTAGCACCGATAACGCAAACATGCAATTCTCCTAAAACCACGCACCATGGTAATCTTCGTCATTAACGAGCTCTTCTGGGGTCACCATATTGAGCAGAAGCAGCACCGTTGTGGGCTGCATTTCTGCCGGAGCGGTCAGAGGAATCATGAGCGGTAATCCTACCGGCCCACCGACGAGCTTATTTGCTCCGACACTGTCTGGCACGTTTATCGAGACGACGCCTGATCGCAAATTCTGTCAATGGCATTCATTGACTACTTCATGAAAATTTCAAAAGCCCGCATACCTGGCACATGGATGGGAATTGGCATACGTGCATCAGTCAATTCAATTGAGCTTGCTTTCTCTGATGATTCGTTTCCTCCGCTGCTTGGCTTCGATCTCTTTCCTTTTCCCTTCACCGCCGCCGGCTTCCTCTTCCGCGTCAACGGGGGGACAACTTCCTTTCCATTCGCATCGTCCTGATTGCCACCGTGACCGTCACCTCCACTTCGCCCGATGATTCTCCGCTGGCGGTGGTTGGAACGCACTGCGACTCCGTCCAGAGATGCGCGGGCTGCTTCGCTCATTCTCGGTAAAGCCTCAACAGCGGGAATCGACGAAACAGGCCAATGTGTTCCATAACCGGCTCCTGTTGTATCATCCTCATTGTCGTCAGATTGTTCAGCATGCTGCATCAGGATATGTTTTGTCCGTCGCTGAGGTTTCCGCCTTTGTTTCTTCTCCATTTGGGTCTGATTAAAGGGATTAATGAGATGATGCTCCATTGATCCCAGCTGAGATTGCGAAGAATTCATTTTACTCACTGGGAAGACTTCCCTCAACGTCCGTATCGTCTTTGCAACTTTCCCTTCATACTCCTCGCTTTCCCTTTTCTTAGCATCCGCATCACCAGCGCCATCTGGTGTCTCCCCGGCATTCTCACCATCCAAAAAACCCATACTGAAATGCTGCGGAGACTGGACCATCCTCGGCAACCCCTCTCGAGGCTGCATTTGCAAATTGCGCGGTCCCAGCCCATGTGGCATCCGGTATGCCGCAACGTCGGGCTTACTTTGTTCAGGGAAAGTAGCGGGCGCTTGCTGGGCCGTGGTGTGAGGCGCAACCGGCTGGGTGAAGGCAGTCTGCGGAGAAATCGCGTGTCCTCCCTGCACGTGCGCATTATAACCCACATGAGGGTTTGCCGCGGAACCGAATGCGAATCCAAATTGACCAGCCATGGCCAAACGCTGCTGGCGAACAGCGACGCTCAGATGGGTTATCAATTCAGTCAACGGAGGTGGCGGAGGGAGGAAAGGCGCTTGCTGTTGAAGGAACTTCCATAACCCTTTGACTGCGATGGAAGCGATGTGAGATTCTCTAGGAATCATCGCAATGAGGTCCTTCCAAAGTTTCGCAACCGCGGAATTCCACTGCTGATTGTGCACGGACGGCGGTGTTTGGTTTCCTACATAACAGAAATGAGACATTGAAGTCACGGCGAAAGAAGAAACCTGAACTTACTTGCGAGATCTTGCAACTGCCAGCAGCCGGCGACAACCGATCCAACAATCTGACCTGGAATATTGGCCGGTGGCGGGGGTTGCGGGTTGAATTGAGTCGCCTGAGGAGCGGTGCGCAAGTAGCGATTCTGGTGGAGCGAAGAGTGTGCCGGAGCGAGGAGTGGGGCTGTTGAATCCTCCACCTGACCGTAACGTTCTCGCAAAGCGGCAAGATCATCGTCCCGCGTTTTTGTGGACGGTGCATCTGTCTGCATGGGAACGGCGCGGGCCGGGTATGGTGCACCAGGTGCAGCTGATTTGCGCCGCAATTGATAATTCATCTGGTCGGCATACTAATATTCGAAAGATGGCGCTTCAGTTTTCCTTGTCACCGAAAAGAGAAGCTCGTAGGCTCGTAGCCGTGAATTACTCACCGACACACGGTCCCGTTCACGCAGTCGCTCCTGTTCCTTTGCTCTACGCTCCTGCTCCGCACGTTCCCGCTCTCTGAGCTTCGCAGCTCTCCTTTCTTCCATATCTCGTTCACGTTGTTGCTTTTTCTCCTCTGCTTCTCGCTCCCGCTGTTGTCTGGCGCGCTGTCTCTCTTCTTCGGCTGCCTGCTGTGCTCGCAGCTTTTCCTCTTCAGCGGCCTGTTTTGCGCGCCTTGTTTCTGCATAGAATTGATCGAATGTTAAACTTCATACAGCGCGATTGGGTGCAACGGTAGACAGGCTGCGGCGACAGTACCTTCTTCTTGTTCCTGTTGCTTTTTGAAAGCCGCATCGACTTCATCCAGTTGCATTACGTTCACTTTACTCTCTCTCTTGAATCCTGCTCGGGTTGGCGTCGGCGCTCCCGCTTCACTTGAGCCTGCGTATCGTTTGCATCAGTACGCGACGACCGGACGACAAAAGCCCTTTTCGTTGACCACTAACTTGAATACGTACGACGGTTGGGGCCAGACGGCGACATGTATGAGGACCGACGCATGGGGTTCAAGCCTGAAATGTCCGCCTGGCGGTGCGTAATAATCGGGGAAATCAATGGCCTGTCTGAATACGTAGGCAAATCACTCAGCGTCAGCATTTCATATCCGATACATCCTGCTTGGAATGGCCAAACTGTGCCGTAAACTATTCCCTTGTAACTTACCCATTTCGTCCATACTCGGCTTGTACTGTTTTAATCGCTCTTCTCTTGGCGGGATCCGGTTGCCGGCAGTCAAATTGATGGGCTCGTTGCAGTGCTCGGCGATGCTGTCGTAACCGCCACGCAGGTAAGACTCCACCACCTTGGGATCAAGATGGACCATTTCTTTCGCTTTGAGCTCCGGATTAGACCGCTCGGGTTCAAACCGCCCGGGCGGACCAACTGGCTTTTCAGCCACGAGGATGAAGGGGGGATCATTGATGATTTCTGCCCCGTGTGTTTTTGCAAATGTTTCCACGTCTCCAGGCACCTCAGTGCCCGAAAACTTAAGAAGCGTTCTCGGGGGAATAGTGGGCGCGATTGAAACGTCTCCGCCGTCGAAATCGATAGCTCGAGCGGCATTGATGTAACGCGGGTCCGGGGTGATCCGCTCGCGGCAGTTCCACGATTTGGGGGTTTCGCCATCAAGAGCCAACTTGGGTTCTTCCCGTCGGGAGGATAAGGTGGAAGCGGGAGGTTGCGGTTTTGGAGGGGTCCCGTGGGTGAAGAAGTGTCTGACGTAGTCTTTCTTTAGCCGGAAAGACGACTGGCAAATAGCGCATTTGAAGGGTTTGTAGTCCTTCATGATGGTGCGGGTGGGTGGATCGATTTGGGCAATCCAAGCTTGACGACCTGGGTTTGGAGCCTCCTCTCAAGGAAATCTTCAATCTTCAAACCCAAAACGTAGTCGAGCGTGGCGTTGCTCTCGTCCAGGACACCGACACGGAGGAGACGGCAAATGAGGGCGGTACCCTTCTTCCACAAACGGCAGTCGACAGACAGGAAGCAAAGCAATTGACCCGTTCAGGTTTGTTTGTCTCCGCTGGCTGCACTTCTGTCCGAATGCACAAGGCACGCGCGCATGTCCGGATGCACAAGCCACATGCGATGGATGCCCACTCTGTTTATTGAGTGGGCGGCCCACTAGTTCTATCTACCTATTGTCATTGAGAAACAGCTGCATTTGTAAAACACAAACGAATGGAAATACACACAGACACTCTTGATGTAAAATTAGAATCATTCATGACGTATCGACAGAACCTGTTAAACAACAAAAAGGAAAAGGAAAGCAACTGCTCGCGCGCTTGGTCGTCAGGCGCTTGCACGGTATATCTACTATGTACATTGTTTCCTCCTAGCGAGAGGCAAATAGTCGAGTTGGTTAAGCTGGCCACTCAACCAACTTGGCTGGCCTGTGTGTTTAGGTTAAGTACCCCGCCTGGCCGTGTTCGAGACGGGCCCGGTTTCGCAACCCAGACTTTTTGCCCTCGTTTACTTTTTTGGAATTTTTTTCGTCCATGTAATTAATTTGCTTCAACTTGCTTTTCTGCTCGTTGTTGTTTCCTCCTAACGAGAGACAAATAGTCGAATTGGTTAAGCTGGCCACTTAACTAACCCGACTGGCCGGTGTGTTCAGGTTAAGTTGCCCCGCCTGGCCGTGTTTCGAAACCGGCCCGGTTTCGAAACCCAAACTTTGCCCTCGTTTACTTTTCTGAATTTTTTTTCGCCCAATGTAATTTCCTTTCCACTTGCTTCTTTTGTTTCATTGTACTTGTACTTCGCCTTAAGTCCGCTTCGAAAGAAAAGACGCTCTGAATTCCACTACAACCCCATCAAAAAATCCACCTGTACCATCTCAGGTGCCCACTCCCCTTGTCGCCCTTTTCCTTGTCACTGCAAATAGCATGTCCTGTACATATATCAAAGTCAAGCAAGTTGAAGAGATCGCTGTCAGATTGGCATGTTCTGTAAGCTACATACACCGGTGCGTGTATATCAAAGTGAAGCAAGTGAAGAGAACGGTGCGGATCCCCTGCAGCGGTTCGTCATCATCCAATTGGAAATGGGGATCCCGCGCAGCTACTTTAACTTTGTACAGTTCTTCGTTTCCAATGAGAGGCATTTAGCTGAGTTGGTTAAGTCGCTTGACTGGTGGTCGCGACAGGTGGCCAGACAGCGGCAGTGTGTTTAGGTTAAGTTACCCCGCTGACCGGGGTTCGAAAAGTCGAACCCCACAAAATGCTCTCGTTACCAGTTTTTTTTTCCAGACTTTTTCGCGTAATGTAATGATCTTTCCACTTAGCTTCCTTGCTTCTTTTGTTTCGTTGTATTTCGCCTT
>JADGKA010000550.1:0-18107 GCA_027604605.1 Borealophlyctis nickersoniae
GGTTGTGTGAGGGGGTGGGGATACGGCGAGGGACGTAGCGGCGGCGGTCCCGACGGCTGCGGCGAGACGCTTGGAAGACATTTTTTCGTGGGTGGAGATGGCGTTGACGGTTTCGCCTCGGGATTTGGTGATGTGGTGGATGTGGCGGTCGAATTCGGTTTTAAAGTGCTTCACATACACATGCCCAATGTCAGCTCCCCTGGATACCCAGAAAACCAGTCGAAACCGTTGCTCCACACAAACACACACCTTATGCTTCTTGACAATCTCCCCCCGAATCCCACCCAACCTCTTAATCGTACTCTCCACTATAAACTGTTCACACCCGACATGCTCCGCCGCCAGTTTCTGGAAACATTGTTGAAGGGGTTTGAGGAGCTCGTTCGATCCGTCTGTGAAAATAACCCCCAGCAGCATGTTGAGTAATACAAAGATGGAGGATAGATGGGGAAAAAAGGGACGTTACCAAACACATCAGCAGCACGGGTGTCTTCAAACACTCGTCCCATACGTTGGAATTCCCTGGCGTAATTGGACTCGTACGTGTGGATGGTGTGGAAGAAGGATAACAGTTCCTGTAATCCAGAATATAATGTGGGTCCAGTAATTCTATTTTCCCGCTCCCGAATTCGCAAAAAACACACAACGGTAAAGCCAAATCCGCTCTCGAATCTAACCTCAATAACACCCCTCCAAGCTTTCAACCGCTCCAGCACCACCGGGATTTTCGACAGCTGGTCGCGAGCGTATGGCCATAACTCGTGATGTTCCGCTGGGATTTTCGAGGCGGGGTCGTGGTGCATGGTTTTTTTGTCCACTCTTTCTTGTCGTTTTTGGCTCACTTTATAGGACGGAAGAATGTAAGTTGTGCTGGTTGAGAGGAAGAGAAGGCTGGCAAGTGAGGGGCCCACTGCGGGCTTCGGATACCCTTGTTGACCTCATCAGTGAAACGATCACATCAATAAGCGATCTGGATGCCCCCGAAATCAGCGACTGTTTTAAACTTTCCTGGTTTATGATGAGATATATTTCCAATGATTGGCTGTACATTATTTACACAAAATTGTAAGAAAAGCTCCAAAAATAATGATAAGACCTCCATTTCCCGTCATAGGAAATCCAGTTCCAGATTGGTCCGCTCTGTCGCATCGCCTGCCGACCCGCTTCGATAAGAACCCCGCCTTGTTCCTCCTCCCCCGACACCCATGAATGACAGCCTCCGCCCGCCATTCGCCTTCCCTCCCCGTATATCCGCAATCCCCTCATCCCCATCGTCCAATCCCAGCCAATCGTCAGGATGGTGGACGACCCCCCACTGCGCATCAAAATTCGACCTTCTCGGCGACGACGCATCATTGGAGTCTTCTTCGATGGCTTCGGCCCATAAATGGGTAGAGTTTGAAGATCCGTCGTGTCGTCTCCGCCGCGCTCTTCTGGATGGAGACCCCGATCCGAACCATTGGGCAATTGTTGAGGCGATGGGCATTGGTGAAGAGCTGGTGGAACGAGGTGAGCGAGCAAGAAAGGGTCGTGCAAAGTCGAATGAAGAAGAGCGTGACGATCGCTCAGAGTCTGGTAAGGATGCGTCGTCGCGGAGGTCAGTTGGGACTGCCGAATACATGGTGGGAAGGGTTGGCGCGTATTGACAGGCAAGGTTGTTCAACTTGCTGAAGGCGGGAGCATGTGGTCAGCGGTGTGTAATATAAATGAGTGTGGAATAAATCGTCAAGTTAGAACTTACCCGTAGAGCCATTCTGCCATTGACTCTTCTCCCTCGTGGGCGACCGTCCCTCGTCGCGTGCCAGTGGGGTCCAAAACATTCTCCAAACTTCCCACCGTTGTCCTATTACTTGACCTTCCCGACCACATAAACTCGGTCCACACCCAATCAGATTCCGTACTGGAGTTTCGGCGGTCCACTTCCGTGCTCTTGCGTTCCAACACGGAATTCTGCAAGTTCAGAGAAGACAGGACAGATTCCACGTCGCTATCCACGCGGCGGAATATTTCTTGGGTTGTCCCTGGACTCTTTTCAGAATCTTTAGCCGGGAGAGAAGACCGACTTGGACTGCTCTCAGCGGTAGACGGGAATATGTAATTTGACATCCGACTGGGCCCGCCCGTTGAGACCCGATCTCCATTTTCCAAAAAAACAGATTGGCTACCGGAATTCCCATCGGCATGTACGGCTGGTTTTGCGGCAAGGCACCGGTCGATAGGGATGTACAAAATATCGCGTAAACGAATATCATCATCTTCCCATAATCTATTCGCATGCTTCAGATCTGACACCTTTACGGGTCCATAATAGGGTTTCATATGAGTCTAGTGTTTTAATAGGAGATATAGAGCAACAGCCGTCGCTCGATGAGGGCATAGAGAGGAACGTACCGTGACGCCATACATGATAGCAATCCTCGGTAACGTGTCCGAATCCTTGATGACATGCTGAATACATCGGCTACCCGCCAAAATTTCCCCCAGCGGCCACCGATTTCTGGGGATCGGGGAAAGAGCAACGTACCCATCCGCTTCCTCACTCAAGGACGATAATGAACTGGTTCGCGAACGTGAATCGCCGGGGGTGAGATGATTTGCGGTGGGTGCATGTGCGAATGATGCATCGGCGTTCAAAGCTGCGGCAGCGAGAGCACATGACTCTGCTAGTTCATCGCTGTCGAGTTTTGTTGAACGACGACGGAAGTTTGGGTAGGGAAGTGCGGGCGGGCAGGTGGAAGATAAACGAGTATGACAGCCTTGTGTCGGGCGAGAGGGAGAAGGGCAAGGTATGGAGGAAGCTTCAGCTGTAAGGTTGTGCGGTGCGGGTGCGAGCGTCTTTGCTATGTCAACATTTTCGTCTACAGGGAAACGCTGTTTTGAGACTGCCGACAAGGCCACAGCGTCCCCAGAGCTCCAGCCATTTTGGGTGAGAGTGTATTCTTCGCCGTCGTCTTCGTTCCTTGGTCCCGCGGCAGGGGCTGCCGCTGCTTCCCACCATGCACGTCGGGAGGAAGAGTCCTCAGAGCCGCCGGCCTCCTCCATCGCAGTGGCAGGGTGGTGTTCCTGTTGCAGGAGAGCCCACCACGGGGAGGGAAGGGCTGTTTGTGAGCCTAATATACAGTACTATTGACGCTTCTCTTGGGAGGGTGTGTTTGTGGACGGTGGTTGTAGTGAATATAGTGCAAATAGGCAGGCTGTTTGAAATTGAAAGCATTGGCCTCCTGCAATGGGCATGCATGGGGATGGGGCTCCTTGGGGTTCACAGCAAGCAGCACTTGCCTTCTCCGAGTTTTGAGTGTCTGGTCGGTGGGTTGTGGCGGGTCGGGGCTGGTCGAGGCTGAAACAGGGCTTGTGCGGGCTGGTGAGGGCTGGAGAAACCTTCCAACCCAGTCTAGGTATCCGATCCCGCTCGCTGAAACTGACAGCGGTAAGGGAACATGCTAACTTGTGGGTTTATTCTCAGAAATACCCACCGTACTCCCATGAAAGGAAGGGAACAAGGAGTTTTCTGAGCTGAATCTGGCTTCCAAAGTCTCCAAATTTTGTCACAATACCTCGACAATCGGAGACCACCGAACCTCTCCTTCGTTCGCCTCACGCAAGCCTCGCCACTGCTACCTCTCCAGCACCCCTTCCGGCCTTCCTCGCCTCCACTAGACTACCGAGTCACGCCGCCGTGTCCAATAGTATATACGCAGACTCGTATATGCGACACTTCCCGCCAGGCGACGTTCCTGCAAAATGGAGATGCTTTTCGCGTCGCGTCGCATATGGTAAACAATCCGCTTGTGCTGTTTGTCACGTGATTTGACCATGTCGTAGGTTCAGAGCAACGGAAATCACAACGGCCAATCCTCATGTCCGCGACGAAATCGCCAGTCGTCCTTCTTACGGGAGCTTCTCGCGGGCTCGGTCTCGCGACGGCAACTGCACTCTTAGAGCGTAACGCTCGCGTATTTGCCGTGTCCCGCACCCCCTTGTCCGCGCTCCCCGAACACCTCCAACGCGCTTCGCCAACCACCTTCCGTTATTTGGAATTGGACTTGTCCAACCCAGGCGCTGCAGCGCGTGCGGTTCAAGAAACTCTGTCACATTTTGGCGGGATCAACGCAGTGATCCATAACGCGGGTGCCTTACAACCCCTAGCACGCATCGCCGACGCAGACATGTCCGAATGGCGTAAGCTGTTTGAGGTCAACTTTTTCTGTGGGGTGGAGTTGATCCAAGCCGCTTTGCCGCATCTCAGGAAACTAGGGGATGCGCAAAGCGGTGCGGATATGGGGAGGATTGTGATTGTGAGCTCTGGTGCTGCCGTGAAAGCTTCTGTTGGGTGGGGACCGTATTGCACGAGCAAGGCGACCGTCAATATGCTGGTTTCTGGGTTGGGACTCGAGGAAAAGAATGTCATTTCTGTTGCCGTCCGGCCAGGTAAGGGCATACTTCCCATCATCACATCGTTGGAAAATTGCTATCATCTCGGCTGATTTCGACCCTTCCGAAGGCGTGGTGGACACGGAAATGCAAACCTACATTCGCGAAAAAGGCCAAAGTGTTATGGATCCAGAAGGTTACGAACGTTTTACGAGAATGAAAGAACACGGCATGATTCTGCCCCCGGAACTTCCTGGCACGGCTATTGCACAATTGGCTTTGGCGGCTACCAAGGAAATGAGTGGACAGTTTGTAAATTGGGATGATAAGAGAATAAAGGAACCCAAGTAGGCTGTTTCCCTATCAGATTGGCGGTCTCTGTGTTATGTTTGCAATTGCGGATGCGAAAGCTTTTGGCACATGATCATGCGACTGCTGGAACGGGCTTTCTGTAGTGCAAGAGACTAGATTTCTCATCTCAGGTAGACTGACAAAAGAGCAAGAAAGGAGAAAAGTGCATAAAGCAACAAAAAGTCTGCATTGGGACTTTGTCCTTCGGCTGCTTCAGCTGGGTTGAAGGGCGTGCACACTTCATGGGAGCGGATACCAAACTTCCGGCACAGAAATCGAGCCTGTTCGTTGGCTGGATACCCTCACCTGCCAGCCCGCCCAGTTCGCCGCAATTTGAATTGCCCATCTTGACTGTACATTAGGAATGCGACAAGCTAATCGACAAAAAACGTTCGTAGGCACCCTCACAGACTTCACGACGGTGCGAACACTTCCGTACCAGCGCAGTCGCACGTTGAAGGGCCAAACCTCGACGGCGACGCGTTTGAAACTCGACAAGTCTCTCGAAGGGCACCAGGGTTGCGTCAATACTATCGAATGGAGTGCCGACGGACGGTTGATATTGAGTGGAAGCGGTAGGGTTATATCGACCAAGAGCGGTCTTTTTTTGTTCTTGTTCTTGAAAGAAAAAAGGGAAGGAATAAATACGTGTTGTGTTTTCAAGATGACTGCCGCGTCAATATATGGAGCCCCTTTGAGGACCGCCCGCTTCTGGCCTCTGTGCCAACGGGCCACAGTTCAAACATCTTTTCTGCAAAGTTTATCCCATATTCTGGAGAAAAAAAGATCGTGTCTTGTGCGGCGGACGGGGTTGTGAGGTTTACGCAACTTCGCGAGGTAACCGATGGAAATGGAAACGGCGATGAAGCTCAACCCGCAGTCGTTTAAAGACCCGACCCTCCCTTTGAACATCAGATGGCTACTCCCGACTCGTACAACCCCCATCCTCCTTTTCTCTGTCACTCTCATGTTACGTATGAAGTCGTCGCCGACCCCACATCCCCATCCATATTCTTTTCCTGCTCCGATGATGGCACCGTCAACCAATACGACCTCCGCATCAGAGACCACTGCGCCTGCGAGCACTGCAACAAACACGTCCTCATTGATGCGAATCGCGGTCACCGCGGCTCCAAAACTCGGGAACGCGGGTTGGATGGGCGACCGAGGGACAGGGACGAGGAGGGGAGTGGCAACAGTAGCGACGGGCACAGATTGAGGGATAGGGATTATATCATGAATCAGCTGTTTGGAGTAACGTCTCGAGGTATACCCCCTCCCGACCTGGGCATCACTGCAATGGGCATTCACCCTACGCATCCGGTGTACCTGGCTCTTGGGTGTACCGATGACTCTGTGCGAGTTTTTGACAGACGATTCATTTCCGGGATGCCGGGACAGAACGCCGGAGATAACTCGACGGGCGAAGTGTATCGGTTTCGACCATCCCGTATGCAACCCGCGGAATCGGAAGAAGAAGGGTACGACAGCGACGGAGGAACGACTAGACCCAAACGCCACGTGTTCCACAAGATTAGCAGTCTCAAATACGACCCAACAGGTAGCGGCGACTTGGTTGCTAGTTATTCAGGGGATAAGGTGTACGTGATTCGTCCGAATGGGTTGAAAAAGCACGAGGAGGCCGTGGAGATGGCAATTCCACCAACTTGGGCTTCCGACGGGTTTGCGCGGAGTATGGATAGTGGGATTGGTATACCAGAGTTGGAGTCCGACGATTCCAAAGGGAAACGGCCAGCAACTGATTCTGGTGTCGGTGGGACTCAAGGAAGCGGCGGAGGATTCGTCCGTGGTGCTGATGAGGATATTGTGAAGATGTACTCGGGTCATCGCAACGAGCGGACGGTGGTGAGTATGCCTCCCATTCCAACCGATCGCACGCGGGAGTTGTTCAAATCCCGAGGGTGTTGATTTCTTGGGCATTCAAAACAGATCAAGGAAGCGTACTTTTACGGTGGTCGCAGCGAATTCATCCTCTCAGGCTCCGATGACGGCCGCATCTTCATCTGGGATAAAGGTACCGGGAATGTCAAAGCCGTGTTGATGGGAGACCAAGTAAGCGAGTCTCGATGCCCTCCCGTGTCGCCAAACCTTCCGTAAATCATCATGCATTGGCGACCGTTTCCTCATTCCATTCCCGCCCGCTTAGCGCGTTGTCAACTGCGTCCAGCCGCACCCCTCCATTCCATGTCTGGCAACGTCAGGCATAGACCACGACGTCAAAATATGGACGCCAACCGCCAACGCTCCGTGCGACTTGTCAGATTTGGAGGAGATTATCAAACACAATGAGGGGTCGGGGACTCCACGTAAGTAAACACGCAGAAAACACACAACGTCAAGAGATGGCGCAGAGCTGCCTCCGCCTTCTCTGCGCCATCTCTTGCCTAGTCCAACCAAATACGCATCACCGGCTCTCAAAAACGAATTCCACCTGTTACATATGTAGGATTGCACAGAATGATCGCTCACCTTTACATACTGTACAGGAGGCTCCCCCCGGAGAGGCGGCAGGCTCTTCGTCTCCATACCGGATAATGCTTTGTTGCAGTTTTTGGGTGGGTATGGCCGTGCGCTTTTTGGCATGTGGGGCAAGAGATGAGTGGTTTTGATTTGACGGTATCGAGGTGTCTTTTTCTTTTCTTTGGCTGTTTTCATGCATATGCTACCTCGTCCGTTTGTTGCGCATTGTGTTTCGTCGGCCGTAGCTTCGCTCAGTGGAGGAAATATCGTCATTATTGGGAACGAGTGAAGGAGAGGTGGAGGGGGGGAGAGCTTTTTGTCCATGTTTTTTTTTTCTGTTCCTTTTATTCTCAAGATCAGTGCTTCTGCGCCAGTGTTAGCAAAAAGATGTAAATAGTTTGCATTCAAGTTTTTGGCGCAAGTGTAATATGACTTGCTCTTGCAATTGGTTCTTACCATCTGCAGATTGGTTGCTTGCATGCGGCGGACATGTACCTGAAAAGGGAGACTTACTTCGGCTTATGCGTCTGTGACCACGCAACGTCACAAAATCCAAGACTTTGCAATGATGCGGATATGTGCCGAAGGACCGGTGTATCCCGATCCACCGTTTTCCTTCTTATTTTTGTTCAAGCAATTCAATGATTAAACATTTTATTACTAATTTACTACACGGTATAACTACACGTATAACTATAGTATTTCTACCCAAAAAGTACATTTTCTCCATATTCCCGAAAGTTCTTTTTTTCACCAAATTGAACATTTCTTCACTGGATTCATCGGAGCACCCGCCCGGCATTTGAACGTCTCGGCGAATTTGGAGTCGTTGGTTACCACGCCGTTAATCCGGTATCTCGATGGTGAGTGCACATCTGTGGGGTCTGCCAGTGTTGTGAATGTTAGCGCCATCCGTGCACCCGAAAACAGGAAGGTGAAGTAAAGGAAGGGTTCTGATAACACCACTAACCGAAATCAATCAGCCCGTCCTTCACTGCGCATCTCGACTGCGCCATAGAGATGTAGAACAGCTGGTCGCGGGTGAACTTTCCGTTCATTTTGGCCAACATTGGGTTGCGTTCTTCGCCGCCTGGGCTGGCAAGGTCTGCGCGGTAGGCGTCGTAGGAGCGGAGCAGGCCGCCAAAGTCGGCAAGATTTTCTCCCAATGTCAGTAGCCTAATCAGATGGAACATGATAAGAAAACGGGAGCTCAATGACGAAATTGGGGAAGATTTTTGAAACAGTAGTCCGCCGGGACGCAAAGCTCACCCGTCCAATGTGTTCTTCTGTCCATCCAATTCGATCGTGTAATTCCCATACTGCTCAACAAAACACATTGCTCTCTTTTCAAACTCCTCAGTCGCCGCCTTGCTCCACCAATCCCGCTCCCGCCCGATCTCGTCGTAGTTGCGGCCACTATTGTCGAAACCGTGCATGAGTTCGTGGCCAAAGGTTAAGCCGCTGGCACCGTAGTTGACGTAACGTGGGTGACGGGAATGGAAAAAGGGCCATTGCAGGATGCCTAGAAGGTCAAGAAATGGAGGTTCAGTCTCTCGGTGCATGAAAATGCTTTTTCTGTCATCGCTACAAACCTGCTGGAATTTCAACCATGTTCAAACGACCAATATAGGCCGCGTTTGCCGCATGAATGATCTCCTCATCCCTGAATCTGTTTCGTGCCATCGGTTTCAAGAGGTATCCAAATTTGCGGTAGGCCTTCCATGTCTGCATCTTGACGGCCATTTCCAAATAACTATCGCCACGGCCGACTTCCAATCCTCGAAACTCGTCCGCGACCGCGCTTGGGCGCATCAATTCCGGCTCAAACCCAATGTTGGCAACAATCGCTTGAGCCTTTTTGGTGGCCGCGGCGCGAGTGGGCTCGTCCATCCACCCCAGGCGGGTGAAGCTGTCGATCATGGTCTTACGCACGAGTTCAAGCATTCCGGTTATAGTTGTTCGGCACGCATCTATAGTATCGGTTGTCATCAATGTTACGCTCCATTGATCGCTTTCCAACAAGAACAGTTCTCTTACCGTCCCATGCACGAACCAAAAAGTATCGGGCATAAAGGTGATGGATGGTTTGGTCCATCTTCCGTAAGCATACGCTTGACCTTGCTGTGGGATCCGAAGGGACCGACGGCACCTCTTCAGGTGGTTCGCCAAAGGTGTCCAAGAGATTCGCAATATATTTCCTGTTACAAAGATGGTAAGGTGTCAGCACTATTGGAATTTTTCGGGTGCGAGTGATGAAACGGCATCTCTAAGTACCAGAGAATGTAGTTCTGAAGAGTTTCCGTAGTGGTGTTACGAAGCAGTTGAGAAACGTTCGCAAAATAGTCGGTATTTATCACAACCACCGGCATTGTGTTGTTGACAATGTTCGGGAAGGAATGGGGTGGCAACAGGTATGTGAAATAAGCTTTCCAATCGAAGGCAGGGGAAAGAGTTTGTAGCCGTTGCAGATTTAACAGCGACTTGGTTTGTACGTTGGGGCTGAAACATCTCTGTTAACATTGGAATGGCGATGAATCGGATACCCAAAGGAAACCTCACCTCTCGTTCAATTTGGACAACGCGACCTCCAGCCTTGCTACGTCCCTCCCTTTTTGCGTCCAATTGAGACCCACCCCACCCATAACATCCGGCATGATCTTAGTGAACAGATCTCCAATAGTCTTCTCCATTGCTGCAACCTGCGTCGCATCGGACGCGTTGTTGACGCGGACAGCCGGTTGAACGTGGACAAAGTGTTTTTCAATATTGTGGTCTTCGATTTCCACCTTCAGGGAAAATCCAATTTCCACGTTCACGGAGAATAGTGCTGCTCCGATTTCTGCATGTGCTTTGGCCAGAACCATGGGTAGTTTGAGAGTGTCCAACGGGAAAAGGGATGAGATGAGGCGGAGTTGGGAAACCAGTGGGGCAGTGGTTTCGGCTTGGATGCGGGACTCGTCCTAGCGAAGTTAAAGGATATGGTTCAGCGCAATGTGGACAAAAGAATGAGAGTGCCAATGCATACCATGCAATTGCTGTAAATTACTTGCGCCTTTTCGAAGTTCTGCCGGTTGATGAAGTTGTCCATTGGCGATAGGGAGGGATCCTGTTCGTAAGGACGAGTGAAAGCATCTTTGACGATATCCTAACATTCAAAGGGATCAGATCGACAGTACTCTTGATGATCTGCAAAAGATTAACGGAGATACATACGGCATTAACTCTGCCCATGTAGTCGAAAATATGTTCGTCAGGTGGGGTACGCTTTTGTTGTTTTTCCCAATTCCCACAAGAGTACTCGTAGAAATCCTGACACAATAGGACCAGATTCCAGTGAGCAAAGCACGTCCTGTTAATGATATTGAGCGCGGCGCCAGAATTTACCTCACAAGGATCAGCGGAAGTGTTGAGACTGCCCAACATGTAATCTTCGAGGGCCACGCATTCGGGGCTTGTACATACATTTGTGGATTTTCCGGTGGCACTAGAAACCAGGTTCTGGATATGACAAGCCAAAATGGCGTTAGATCCACGCGCAAGTCCTCTAATCAACGCGAAATAGCACTTGCCTTGCTCGACGAGAGAGCGTTGGTTTTTGTTTTGAGCTCATCTCCGTCGCCGTGCGAGCGAGGTCTGGTGAGGATGATCGTGGCGACCGCCGCACCGATGACGATGACCGCAATAACAATCCGCAAAAACATCAGTTTGCGTCGCGGAGGATTTGGTTTCGGTGGCACTCCGCCGATGGGAATCAGAGGGCTATGGGAAGCGACGTGTTTCTTTGAGAACCACATTTTTTGGTTTGTGAACGAAGGGTTGTGTTGGAGGTTGTTGGTGATGATTGTATTGTGAGTTGATGGACCATCCTACGACGGTTGTGGGGAGGTTTATATACATTTTTTGTTGATCTTGTACGGGTACAGAGGGGTACAGCTGTGCGATGTCAGGAAGTGTCTGGATGAGCTGGATGTCTGTCTAGCACGGGTGTTTTTTTCAACCTCCTTCGGAGGTCTTTTGTTATCCGACGCGTCGACGCGTCTGGAACGCTCCCTTCCCCCCTTGAAAAAAGAGTGGCAAAAACTGGCTGTGGCATATGTACCGCGCTGCGCCATCTCCGGAAATTTTGGATACCCATATGGGACCCCCCATAGCCGAGACAATGACTAGGTAGATGAATACCTATCGGGAGCGCAGGTTGATGGAGGCGAGATGCGATAGTGGGATGCACTTTCTGGGGAGTATGGCAAGGCAAATATGTGGGAGAAGGTGGTTTGTGACGGTGAAGTACAGTAGCATACTTTGACAATTGGGATGGGGAACACACGCCAACATCAGTAAAGGATGTCTTATTACCACACATGGAAATATCGTGTTTTGCACGGTTGATGATAGTCTAAAGGAGTTGAGCAGCGTCCATACCTTTTGTCATAACCGCCATGTACTAGCATGCAAACGGAGTTGATCAAGAGGTTTGCTGTCTGGTAACTTGCAGGTTCTCCCCACACTGTCCGGTCTTTCTACGACACGACGGGACCGTTCATGCAATTTGAACAAGCTGCATTCAGTGGCAACATGATGATGAATATATTGATGCCAATCACAGAAAGCAGAAAGTACTCGTCCGTCTCGCTCTGCACACCCATGTCCGGGCCAATGCATGCGGCATCAAACGTGCCAGATTTCTTGGCCGGACAAAGAGCTACTGTAAAACCAGCTACTGAATGCGGGTGGGCGGCTCACTGGTGTCACTGCTGTAGTTGTGCATATTTTGCTGGCGTTTGCTCGTCAAATGATTGCGTGGCTTGCATGCCAATGATCAAACAAACTGGGATGGACGGACATCTACGACGATCTACCACCTGATCGAAAGTTTTCTGATCCCCCAGCCCACTCATCCCTCAATCCAAGTTGACCAATCTTTGAGAAGAGACACAAATACTTTCCGACGAGGATCAGCCTTTTCTGAACTTTACCACCCCTAGGTATGATTTGGATGAAGCGTTGGGTGGCAACAGTAAAAATGTTTGGGTATCCATATATCCTATTCTTGACAAATCCTTTTCTTCAGCGCCCGACCCTTTAAGTTTCCATAGTTATGAAAGGCACCGGGGTGTCCGAGACGAACCCAGGTGCGGAGGGGAAACCGAACCTCCCATCGGGCCCTCGCCCGCCTTCCAGCGACTCGGACTTGAGAGGCGAAACCGGAGCAGCAAGTAACAGGGACATCGCTGCTGGCGTGCTAGGCTCAGATCCGCGGAGCGCAACCTCCGTCGAAGCGACCAAAGTCATTTCATCCGCCTCCCGCCGGTCATCCCGCTCCCGCCACTCACGTCTCTCCGCCGCGCAGTCTCAATCTCGAATAGGCACCGCGCAAGAAGTAGGTGACGATGACACCGTGTCTGCCTCGTATGGAGCGCTTAGCGTCACATCCGATACCCAGAATATGCCTACGGATATTCCCTTATCGCATTCGGAGCGCGTTGCACTCGTGCATGAACATTGGCATGCTGCGTTGGCTGCTCAGGCGCGACGGGATGGGGCACGGCGCGAGTTGATGACGGTCAATGTTGGAACTCTCACGGGGAAAACGTTTTCTGTTGATGTTTACCCTACCGATACGGTGGCAGAGGTGAAAAGTCGGATTTATGAGGAGGAGGGTATACCAGTGGAGTCCCAAATATTGGTCTTTCGGGAACGCGCTCTGGCGGATGACAACGGACCTATCGGCGCTTATGGAGTTCAGTCGGGCTCGACTCTGCAGCTTGTGCTGCATATGGCTGGAGGTATGGTGTTTTCGTGAATTGGCAGAGCTTTTGCAAGTTTTTGGAGAACGACCGGAAAAAATTCCAACCAAACCAACGTCGAAAGGACAACCTCGTT
Organism: Borealophlyctis nickersoniae; assembly: GCA_027604605.1. Lineage (NCBI taxonomy): Eukaryota > Fungi > Chytridiomycota > Chytridiomycetes > Rhizophlyctidales > Borealophlyctidaceae > Borealophlyctis > Borealophlyctis nickersoniae. Next base: position 13,084 of record JADGKA010000550.1, read on the forward strand.
TGGCTCTAACCATAGCATTCCTTCATATATTAGGGCCAGGACCACCCATGAAACTCAAAAAAGCGGCAAAAGATGACGATTCGGTTGTCTTGCTCCTCTGCAAACAAAACGAAGATCTGTACATGTTAGAGTTGCACATGCGTGACGGTGAGAGTCGGAAAAATGCAGCACGTCAATTGTACAGGTTGGCCGGACGGCGGACGGATTCAGAATTGCTACGCGAGTTTGGTGGGGACGGACAGGAGTGGGATTTGGAGGATGACGGCGGGGCTGGGGTGGACGGACGAGAAGGGGCTGCTGGGTTGGTTGCGGAGGACGAACTGCTGGAGGGTATTGAGGCGAGACGGTTCGCGAGAATGCGGCCTGATTCGAGCAGTTCGTTCATGTCAACCTCCACGTTTCTCTCCCTCCTTGCGCCTTCCTCGTCTGACTCCATCACGTCGCGACCTTATTCTCCTTTGAATAACGGCTCTTTTTCTCGCCCATCATCTGGCGACTCGGCCATCGACGACCTTTTTCGGGACGCGGAGACGCTCTTTGGTCCGGACAGCCCTGCTGCGCAGTCCAGGCTACGTACACCGGGCTATCCACGCACACCCCGCAGAAGGTTACGCCCCGCCACGGCAATATCCGTCATGCGATTGCCGGGAGGAGGTGGACCCATGATTATCATACCCAAGACGCGACCTGCATCGGCAGTTCGACCGTCTGAAGCCTCTCGTAGTGTCATGGACGATACCCCGCCTCCGACACCGCCGCGACGTGCTGCATCAGCTGCAGAAATGGCGGGCATGACCTGCGATTCAGAGGGACCACTCGCCGTCATGCAGTCCACTACACCACCTCCAGCAAAGTCAAGCTCGCCAACACCGCGCGCTCCTAGCAGGATCAGCGTAAAAGGGAAGAGCAAACGACCAGCTTCTAAGAAGGTCCGTTTTGATGGTGGGGAAGAAAGTGGGAGCCATAGACTCGAGAGTCAACCCATGGCTTCTCCCACGCCCATGGTGAACCCAACTTCCACGGAGCACGTGCTGGAGTTCCAGACCGATGGACCAGCATCAAAGAGTACTCGTGCGGGATCACGGACACGGCGGAATGGGGACACAAGCAGCGGGCGGAACAGTTTTAGCAGCACCAGCAGCGGTAGTGGCGGAGGAGGTGCAAGCACTCCCTTCCGCCGTAGGAGCATAACGGATCGCCTCCCGTCCCCGAGAAAACTCAAGCATCCACCTACGCCTGGCCTACCCGTCGCAGCCGCCATCCTCGCCACCCAACAACAGCGCTCTCGATGCACGGAATGCAAGAAAAAACTCGGTCCCGCCACATCATTCAAATGCCGGTGCTCGCAAGTGTTTTGTTCGGTACATCGGTATACGGATCGGCATCGATGTTCGTATAATTACAAAGAGGCGGGAAGGGCATCGCTTGTTCGGGATAATCCCGTTATCAAGAAGGAGAAAGTTGCAAAGATTTGAACAAAGTTGTACGTTTTTTTTGGAAGGAGATGGCGCGGGTAGTATTGAGAATCATGTATATTTTTAGGGAAAAATTTTCACTTTTGTTTTGTTGTAACGTTGGTTGGCAGCCGTTGGGGTTTCATTTCCAAATTCATTCCAGTTGGGGAGCACCTCAGAATCATTGACTACATTGTCAACGCCTTACCTCATTGATTTACATGTGTATGCCCTGTGGACGTATCGAGAATTAACGGAAATTCAAAGAAGACGCGTCCATAGGAAATTTGCTCGCGCTTGCAGACGCGTCTGTTAATTTCCAAATATGCCTCAAGGTCTTGAAACGAGTCAGTTTAGTTCTCATGCATAAAAGGGCCTCTACCCTCCAATAAAGCTTCAGTTCGCATCTCGCTATCGGTTCAAAAAGCTATCCGCACATAATGACGGCAACAAAGACAGCAACAGTGAAGCACCGTACAGACTATCCGCCAAAATGGGAGTACCACACCATCGAAGACCCGGACACGGCCCTCCTCAAATATATTCACCCAGATCTGGCGACTGAAGTCCCCGAATACGCCCAAAAACTTTTAGCTGAGTGTTTACGGAATGCAAACGTTATTGGCAAATATCACTATTACAAACCGGAGCACTTGGGACTGGAGACGGCGACATTTGCGCTTGGGCCGTGGGGTCCGCGGCGAGGTGGGAGGGATAAGTGGTACTTCACACGCTGCACGATCGAATCTCACGGGACGTTGAAGGGATGCCTATTCTTGTTAACGGAGGTGACTGTTGATGTGAAGCTGGAGTTTGCACGAGCAGTGCCTTTCTGACCAGAAGGAGCATAACGGTTCAATGACTGTAAGTATTAAGATTGACTGTAGACAACAAACATCTGTCAGTAGCTGCTGTGTGGTGATGCCTCACAGCTTCAGTTCGTAATGTCTGAATGGATGGTGTTCAAAGTGTTCAAACCCCAGCGCCGCATAGCATTCCCGTCTCTGGGGAGACAAACGCGTCGTTCCTTTATTTGCTGACATAACTGTGCAGGAATGCATATGACCGAGATGACCAATCCGACTGCGCCAACTCGGCGATGCTGGCCCGACTTCTTGACTACTTGGCTCTCGGAATAGGTATAAAAAGGGCACCCTTCCCCCCCCGCGAAGAATCCCCATTCCTCAATCAGAATCCGCGAGTTGAGCAGTCTCCTGTTCCTCCGAGGTTCAATGATTCACAATTTTTTCCATAGGAGTTAAGTCTCCGGCCATTAGTGGAGTGAAAGACCTAGAGCTGACAAGCAAAGTTGCCCGGCCATGTCTGTCGACGGGAGTGAGCTTGCCTTGACAGGTTTCGACAGTCTAAAACACCCGCTTTGCTATGTGGATATCCCCCCAACTCAATGAGAAGGGGTGGAGGGGGTTCAATTCCCCCGCAAGGCATTCTATGTATATTCGCTTGGCTCAATACGGACACTGGGCTTGTTGCCTGGATGGATGGGGAGACTGAAAGGAACACGATACAGTTGAGACGTTGTAGTGTTTCAAAAAGACTCGTCGTTGTAATGTTCGGTGAACAGGGAGACGTCAAAACTGTCGTGACGGTGTTTTGACGGTGTTTTGGAAGAGAAAACAAACCCCCAGGCTCCGCGCAATGAACTCCAGCTTCGAAAGGACCTTCCCAGCGGATTCAACGTCTTTCGGTTGCGCTTCGGGCGAGACCAGGTTTGCCATCTCCATGATGTCAATGCTTTTGACGTGTTCCAAGTGCCAATGCGTCAAAACCAAGTGGATACCGCCTTGGGGTATCCGTCTCTCACTGCTCGTCGTGCATGGATTCTTTCGTAGTTCTACACATGCTTGTTCTTACACTCTTATCAATTACATGCATTTCAATTCCAAATGGGACATTGCCGCGTCCCGCAAAGGGAGTGTTGTTAACAAAATGTCACAATGATCCTACATGGAGGGGGAAAACAAGTGACGATTCTTGTGCACAATTGCGTTGTCGGCACTGAGAAAGCAAGGGCGAGGATTTGAGCCAGTAATTTGCCATGTTCTTCCTTCTATGTGCTATTGGATGGGCTGAAGCGGTACTGGGAAAGCAGTGAAGCAGTGGTGAAGAACATGCGCCCCTGTGCATTTGATAGAATCGGGAGATTCCCGTCATTGATTGGACATCTTCAGGACTTGTCATGCGTTTTTTTTGGGTTTCAATTGGCGGCCAACCTTGCACACCATGCGCGGGTATTATAAGTAGTAGTGCTGGCTCAGTTTTTGGCAGTGTTCCTGCTAACTCCACATAACCCGCGTGGTCATTGAAAGTCCCGCGACCCGCTTGCCGACTTTTGAATCAAGGTAATTAAGTACTAGACGACAGAGAATACAACCATCAAACATATTGTCATAAAACTAGCTCCACTCCAATCTGCAAGCGATTCAACACAATCATCCCCGCCTCGCTCTAATCAAATCCGCCTTCCAACTAGGCATTGCCGCAAGCTCCGCGTCAGAAACCTCCGGTTTTCCGCTGGAAACTTTAGACGCCGGCTCAACTTTTGGTGGCAGAACCGGTGGCTCCTTCTTCCACGACGGAATCGGCTTTGTTGGAGGGTTGTTACCATCCCCACGGTCCTGACCTCCACCCCCTTCCCGACTCTGCTCAGCTTCGCTTTCCTTCTCCCCGCCTTCACCCGCTTGATCCCCAAACTTTTTGACAGGTTTCGGTGGAGGTCCTGGCGCAGCTTTTGGTGGATTTTCTTTGTCTGACGGGAAAGGTTTTGGTGGTACTTTGACAGGTTTTGGAGGCACCGACGGGACGTCATCTGAAGGTGCTGGGTCTTCGACCGCGCCGTCCTTTTTCGCAGGTTTTGGGGGAACTGAAGGTTTGTCCGATGCGGAACCAGAAGGTGATGTAACGGAGGAAGGAGGTTGAGGTCGTTTCCACCCTAGCGGTTTCGGTGGTGCGGCCGCACCAGATGGGTTCGGTGGTCCATCATCGCTCGCCAATGACGGCATGGAGCGCGCGATGCTTGAGCTCGAACCCAAATTACTCTCTACACTTCCCCGTGGTCCCGCGGCCCCGCCCGTCTTCCAGCTTGCCGGCCCCTGAGGTTTTCCCACGTCCGCATCATCCTCCTGCCTTCCCTTTCTTTGGGCCAGCGAATCTTCTACTGATTTCACCACGGACGCTCCTTGACCCCCACCCGAACCTTTCATATTACTGGATACTGAAGACTGTTCTTGATTCTTCTTTTGAGACGGCAACTTCCATTTTGAACCCGAGGCGGACTCGCTTTCCGTATCTTGGATGCGTGACATCTCTTCTTTAGATTGAGCTGCAAGAGACGGCATTGACTTGCCCCCACGCAGGTTTGAGGAAGACCCCGACTCCGCTGCTGACTCGTCTTCAGCGCGATTCGGTTTTGGCGGTTGAGGCAAGCGCCATTTTGGGACGTTGGACGGAACACCACCCCCGTCACGCTGTCCAGCGTCCTCTTGCGATTCCGGTTTTCCCTGCTGCTCAGCCTTGTCAGGTAATGGCAACTTCCACTTGACCACCCCACCC
>JADGKA010000551.1:0-18091 GCA_027604605.1 Borealophlyctis nickersoniae
TCCCGACCCCCCCCCAACGACACTCCTCCCACCACTCCCGAAAAGCCAACCAAAAAGCCCAAAGTCTCGCAACAGTCTGCCTCGGAAACAACGACACCCAAAAAGAATGCTGCCAAAAATGGCGAAAAGCAAAAAGCAAAAGCTGCCAAAGTCACCGCACCGGACGCTGTTGTTGCCGCCCCCGTCGTGAACGCTTTGGAAGAGTCGTTCCCTCGTGGAGGTGCCTCAGCGCTAACGCCCCTCGAGTACCGTGAAGTGGTCGACCAGGCGAAACAGGACGTGCTATTCGAGGTACGGTTTGAATTACAGATTATATGTGATTCCTGTGAGAGAGGTGTTCGCTGACATGTGTCCTTCCTTCTGTGCGCCGATAGCAAATTGACACGGTAGACGATGGAGCTACAAAGCCTCCCCAGAAGCGAAAGCGGAGAAGGGGTGCGGATGACGCGGCTGCGGAAGATGAGGACGGACCTGTTAAAAAGTCGCGGGGAGATAGGACTATCCGGTCTGCGGACGGTCTCTCTTTCAAGGTTTGTATGCATATTATTGCGAGGGAACCCAGCGGCGCGCGCTGGACTCGCCCTGTCTAATCCTGGTTTATTTATTGCCCGTATGTAGCGTATCAACGTTGGTATGACCATCCTGGGTTGCATAAAGGAAATCAACGATCTGGAATTGGTTGTATCCCTTCCTCACCAACAAACTGGGACGGTGTCGATCACGGAGATTTCGGATCATATCACTGCCCAAGTTGAAAAAGCCGCCGCTGATGATGATGATGACGACGAGGATGACAACGATTCATCCATTCCAGACCTGCGCACACTCTTCCGCATCGGTCAACCCGTACCATGTGTGGTGATTGCGGTGGAGGATAAGACAGAGGGCAAGGGGACCAAACGACGGATCGATTTGTCCTTGAAACCTGATCTCGTCAATGCTGGTTTATCGCGTGCCGCTATGTTTGAGGGCATGACGTTGACGGCGGCGGTGGTTAGTCAGGAGGATCACGGTTATGTGCTCTCAGCGGGGATTGAAGGCGTTACTGGGTTCTTGCTTCGAAAGAATGCAGAGAAATACGTGGCGGAGGTTAATGGTGGTGGGTGTTTGTTTCTTGGATGCTAGGAGAAAGCGTGTGCGCGGGTTGACTAATGTGCATTTTTCGAAAATTTTGCAGGAAATCCTTTGGCCATCGGTCAATTGGTGTATGCCGCGGTGTTGAAATTGGACGAGGGCCGAAGTGTTCAGTTTACAGTTGACCCAGAAGCCGTCGCAAAATCACTGGTAAGGCGAGGAAGAATGAACCTTTTGAACCGACTTTTGCCCCTCTTGTCTTACTTCCCTTCCCCCAAACAGATTCCTGGTAAACTGGCACCGACACTGGAAACACTGAGGGCAGGGTCATTGGTCAACGCAAAAGTCAAGGATGTTCTTGACAACGGTTTGGTGTTGAGCTTTTTGGGAATTTTCGAGGGAACCGTGGATTGGTTCCATGTTGGGCATCCCGTGAAGGATTCGGCAACCGATCTGGATGGCCAGTTTAAGGAGGGTCAGAAGGTATTGTTCGGTCTTCCCTCCCCCATTTCTGTTGAAGCGTTCTGGGATGAACATTTTTTCCCTGCGTACCATAGCTCCGTGCACGCCTTTTGTTTGTGGACTCGGCTAACAAGCGAGTTGGGTTGACATTGACCCCCGCTCTGATGAATTTGGCGCCCCATGAGTTCGCTCCTCGCGACACTATTGACATTGGTACCATCGTCGACAACGTTTCGGTAGTCCGTGTGGACGCCGGCTTTGGTTGCTTGCTGGAGATCCCGGGCGCAGGCATCGGATATGTTCATGTAAGTGTCCTTTCAGCGAGTTTTTTTGAGTGAAATGTAGCCCAAACCCAGTGTGTATCTACAGATGTCAAAACTCTCCGATGCCCACGCGGACAAAATTGAAAAACGGTTCCGGGCCGGCACGGCGCACCGTGCTCGTGTCATCGGGTTTGATTACTGCGATGGACTCACGTTGGTGACTTTCCAAGAGAGTATCATCAATCAGGCCTATATGCGATATGAGGACATTAAGGCTGGAACGATCATCAAGGTACGGCGATGATGTGTATCAATTTCCGTGCCAAGTGGGGTTTAATTTGACTAATGTCTTCACTGTGGCAAAAAAAAAGGGTAAAATTTTGAAGCTCGAGTCTTACGGCGTGTTGGTGGAGATTACCAACAACATCAGGGGCCTCTGCCCAAAGAGGCATCTTTCCGACGTGGAACTTACAAAACCTGAGAAAATGTTCAAAGAAGGGGCCACGGTGAAATGCCAGGTACGTTGAGTAAACGTGATCTTTTCAAATGTGGAAATCTGAAGCTAAACCGTGTGAAAAAAACAGGTGCTCTCTGTGGATGCCAAAAACAAACGAGTGGCCCTCACCCACAGAAAGTCACTGATGGGTTCAAACCTGGACCCCATCACGTCCTACGAAGACGCCAAGCCCGATCAGATCGCCTACGGTGTCATTTCGGCTGTAAGGGACTTTGGATGCATTGTCCATTTCTACAACAATGTTCGCGGTTTGGCGCCTATCAGCGAACTTAGGTGTGTACTTTTGCCCCAAAATGAAGCGCTTTGTTCAACCGTTATCTGACATGCTCCCGGCGTCTTCATCAGCGATCAATTTATCAAGAACCCATCCGACCATTTCAAAGTCAATCAGGTCGTGAAATGCCGCGTTCTCTCCGTCGACCCCGAATCCGAAAAGTTGAGCGTCAGTTTCAAATTGGCGGCCAGCAGCAAAACCGGAGCCGGCGGTAAACTCTCCGCTGTCGAGATTGGCGAGGTGGTTAGCGGTCGCATTGTGACGGTGATGCCTGAGGGTGTCTTGGTCGAAATCGCACCGTCCAAGGTCCGCGGGTACATCCCGAAAATGCACTTGACGGACCACGCTGCGCATGCTGACAAGCTCTTGGCGCGGTTCCGCGAGGGGCAGACTTTGAAGAATTTGGTGGTGGTTTCTAAGGATCAGAGAAAGTCGCGGGTGTGGGTGTCGATGAAGCCGCTTCTGGTTGAGGAGTTGAAGCGGAGGAAGAAGGCGATTGCCTTTGAGGATATTAAAGAAGGGGATGTGGTGCCTGGGTATGTGAAGGGGATTTTGGAAGCTGGATGCCTCATCGCGCTGCCTGGTGGGGTGGTTGGAATGGTCAAGCTCCACGTAAGTTCTGTATGAGTTTCGATTTGGGAGCACGGCGCCGGGTTCTTAACACCCAGATTTTGTTTTCAATAGAGCGTATCGGACCGCTTTGTATCAAACATCGCAGAGCACGTCCAACTCGACCAAACCGTCATCGCCTCTGTTTCAGGCATCGACACGGAGCTCCAACGCGTGAACCTCAGTTTGAAGCAGTCTCAATTGACTGCTACTCAAGCCACATCCGTCTACGAATCCTCGTACCTCCGCTCTTTCTTTGAAGAAGAAGACTTGATTCACTCCCCCGCCGAGCGCTCCGCCAAAACCGAGGCAAAAGATGCGAGAGCCTGGCTATCGAAATTCACCATCGGGTCGATTGTCGAAGGGAAAGTGAAGAAGCACCTGCCGTTTGGGACCATTTTGGAGTTGTCGGATGATGTTTCTGGGTTGCTCGCCGCGTCGACCGACAATCCATTGGATGTTGAGGCGAAAGTTAGAGGCAGAATTATGGATGTTGCTGTTGAAAAGAAGATTGTGGATTTGATTGCGGTTGCGGGTAAAAAGGTCCAGGGTGTTAAATGGGATGGGGAATTGTTGAAGAAGGTATGGTGCGATGGAAATTTCACTGACCGCGGATGTTTTTTTGCTTTCTGCTTAACTTTTAAATCACTCACAGTTGAACGCGGCCAAGAAGGAGAACCGTCAGCTGGACGCTGTGGTTGAAATCGTCAAGGAGGACTACGTCATCCTATCCTTGCCGAACCTGAACAATGCCGTCGCTTATGCATTGGCAAAGGGGTTCAACTCGGCCAACCAAAACTTCACTAGATATCGTGTCGGGCAGACCCTCGAGGTCACAGTCAAGGAAATCCCCGCCCCGCAGAAGGATTCACCTGCATCCGGAGTCGCCAAGCAACGGCTACTGGTTGCCCCTGTCCACAAAAAACCTGAGACGGAGGCTACGCTGACAACTAAACGACTCGTCAAAGACCCGATTGACGGCGAAATTCGCACGCTTGAAGACTACACTCCTGGTCGTTTAACCAAGGGACGTGTCCAATCCATCAAGGAAACTCAAGCCAATATCACCCTCGGATCCAACCTCAAAGGTCGTATTCACATTACGGAACTCGCGGACAACATGGACGAAATCGAGGATCCGAACCGCCCCTTCCGAAAGATCGTTGCGGCTGGCCAGGTGATTGAGTGCAAGGTTATCGGGTTCCACGACGCGCACAGTCGCCGGTTCTTGCCCTTCAGCCACAAGAATCCCATCTCCAAGACTGTTGTGGAGCTGACGGTTCGTCCTTCCGAATTGGCTCTTCCCAACTACGAGCTCTCGCCGGCTGCGACCGCGCCTCTCACCATCGAAACGGTGGAAGTTGGATCCAAATACCTTGGATTCGTGCAAAGCTCTGTGGAAGATGCCATTTGGGTGCTTATCGGAAAAAACCTCCTTGGGCGTGTTTCCCTCTTTGAGATGTCTGACAATGTGCCCAGTGCCACCAACTTGTCCAAGACTTTCCCCATTGGTAAAGCGGTGACGGTCAGAGTGTTGAAAAAGAATCCCGAAAAGAAGGCGCTCGATTTGAGTCTGCGCGACGAGCTGGATTTCGACACTCTGAAAGTCGGAACCGTTTTGGGTGGTCGCATCTCCAAAATTAACCCGGAGCAGGGAGTGGGGTTGCAACTTGGGTCGAACATCTATGCTACGGCGTACTTGACCGATTTGCGCGACGAGTACCGCAAGAATCCTACTGAAGGCTTCGAGAAGGGACAGTTGGTGATGTGCTGCGTTCTTCATGTGGACAAGGAGAAGAAACGGGTCGAGGTGTCTTTGCGGGCGTCGCGTGTTGGCAGTGCACCAGAGGAGGAGGAGGAGGGCCACAAGCTGCGGACAAGGAATGAGCAAGCGGCTACGGTCGGGGAGCACGCTGAGGAGATTAAAGATATCAGCGATTTGAAACCCGATGCGGTGGTTGCGGGCTATGTACATTCCATTTCCGAGAAGGGCTGCTTTGTCAGGTTGAACCGGAACTTGGCGGCGCGCGTGAAGATTGGAGAGTTGTCGGATGCGTTTATCAAAGACTGGAAGAGTGCATTCAAGCCGGGACAGTTGGTGAAAGGACGTATTATGAGGTTGGTGCTCTTTCCCCGGCTCAGTATCTATTTTAGATTGACTCATGTTGGTCTGACCCAATCACCATTTATTTAGCGTCAACACCGACAATGGTCACGTTGAAATGGCTCTGAAGAACAGTTTAGTCGACCCTTCTGCTGATACCACCCAAATTACTTTCGCAACTCTCCGGAAGGGACAAAAGGTCAAGGGGACGGTCACGCGAATCGAACCGTTTGGGGTCTTCATCCACATTCAGAATAGTAGCATCAGGGGTCTGTGCCATGTTACTCAGGTACAGTGTCCTTGGCTAACTATCGTGTTTTCCGCAAGCCAATGCTGATCTTACCGCACCATTTCCTAGCTGTCGGACACGCCGGTCACGAAAATTGATAAGCTGTATTCTGTCGGAGATCCTGTAAAGGCATACATTATCAAAGTGGATCCCGAGAAGAAGAAGGTGTCGTTTGGTCTGAAGGCTTCGTACTTTGAAGACAAGGATATAGAAGACGAAGATGAGGAGATGGAGGAGGCTGCCGAAGATGATGACGTCGAGGAGGACGGGAATGAGGATGCTGAGATGGAGGATGCGGCGGAGGAAAATGACGATGATGATGATGAAGCGGCAGAAGGTGAAGAGGAGGAGAGTGAAGATGAGATGGGAATGGAGAATCTTGCTGAGATTCTGGCCCACGCCCAAGCGGATTCTGATGTGGAATCAGACGGTGACGACGCTGGCCCCGACGTGAATGAGGTGGAACCTTTGGATATCGGAGACTTCAACTGGGGTGAAAGTGAAGCGGACAAGGCTCCAGCAGACGGTGAGGGCGAGGGTTCGGAAAGTGAAGAGTCGTATGACGGCGACGACGAAGCCAAATCCAAAAAGAAGTCTCGGCGCGCGAAACAGCGTGCCAAGCGTGAAGAAGAGGAACGTATTGCCCGCAAGGAAGTGTCCCTCCTCGAAGGCGACCAAGCTCCCGAGGTCGCCGAAGACTTTGAACGTCTTCTCCTCGGTTCCCCGAACAGTTCGTACCTGTGGATTAAATTTATGGCGTTCCAGCTCCAAATGGCTGAAGTCGAAAAGGCTCGCGCGGTTGCTGAGCGCGCGCTGAAAAGCATCAGTTTCCGTGAAGAGCAGGAAAAGATGAACGTTTGGGTCGCTTGGATGAATTTGGAGAACTCGTATGGCACCCAGGAATCGTTGATGAAGGTGTTTGAACGAGCTACCCAAATGAACGATGCAAAGGCTACTTACATGCACCTTGTCCGCATTTACGAGAGGTCGCAAAAGTGGGATGTAAGTTGACGATTCTTCTGGCGGATGTGTTTTGTTGGTTCGACTCTTTTGATTTCGCTCACATCTCGGGGTTCGGCGTAGTTGGCGGAAAAGTTATACCAGGCAATGAGCAAGCGATTTAAAGAAAGCTCCAAGGTGTGGACCTCCATGGGTCTTTTCTACCTGAAACAGGGCAAGGTTGATGAGTCGCGCAAGACCTTGCAACGCTCTCTGCAGAGCCTGGCAAAAAGAAAACGTAAGTTTGCCGGATAAACTTAGAGCGTGCATCAAACCCAGACTGATCCATGTCTGTTTGCATCATAGACGTCAAGACCATTTGCAAGTTTGCCCAAATGGAGTTCAAGTATGGTGAGCCCGAGCGTGGACGGACCATCTTTGAAGGCATCATGAGCAATTACCCGAAACGTGTGGATCTCTGGTCAATATACCTTGACATGGAAATTCGTAATGGGGATTCAGATATCACAAGGTAAAAATTCTCAGTCGTTGCTACTGGTTTCTGCCGCTTGCAAAGACCTTCCACTGACACCTCACTGTTTCGCTCTCAGGCGCTTGTTTGAACGTGTGATCCATCTCAAATTCTCGTCTAAGAAGGTGAAATTTTTCTTCAAAAAGTACCTCGAGTTTGAGAAGACTCGTGGGACGGAGGAGGGTGTTGAGCACGTGCGGCAAGCAGCTAGAGCGTATGTAGAGCAGCAACAGCAATAAGTGTAGCATGATATATATATTTATAAAGTAGTGGTTAGTCACGCTCAAAGTGCGTTTTTATGTGCAATTGGGTGAAGAACCACCGCCGACATCCAGATGAAAGGACAATGACGGTATCCAAATTAACAACATTTAACATTTTACAGTATGAAGTCATATAACAAAATGTTTTAACCTTTCCCCCGCAACCCAACATAAAACATTCATTTTTTTAAACATGCCATTCATTCGTCCTTCTCGACATTTACGGAATTGGGCGCAGCAGCGGTCCCGGATCATTCACACCAACGGCATTTTGATCTCCTTCGGCTCCAACCATATACCGGATGATTGTGGCGATGTCACCCAGCTGAAAGGGTTTCGTCATGAAGTATGAGAAGCCGATTTTGAGGCAGCGCAGTCGATCACTAAAATGGTTGAGGGCGCAATGGGTTTGAGAAAGGGAGCTTTCGGTAGTCTGTATACGTTTGTTTGCAAGACCTTACCATTCCGAAGACTTTGCTGTAAGCGCAATGACAGGGAGAGTCCAGACGCGGTTTCTGATTTCCTGCGTTGCTTGGAACCCGTCCATCACTGGCATCAACAAGTCCTGCATGTGAAGACGGATGAGTGACTTGAGCGGCTAAAGTCCCAGGTGGACGAAAATTATGCTCGAAATCACAGAACATTTTTTACCATCAAACAAACATCGAACCAATTTTCTCCAGCAGCTTCGATTTTGCTCAGTGCCTCCTCGCCGTTATTGGCGGTCCTGACTTCAAACCCAGCACGCGACAGCATCTTTTCCGCCAATTTCTGAATGAGGTCGTTGTCCTCCACGACAAGCACACGGATGGGTCGATCCTTTGTTGGATGCTGTCCGAGTCGACGGACGCTGCCCACCGCTTTCTTTTTGCCTATGGAAGGAGGTCCAGATATCGCACAGCGCAACGGCGAGGTGGCGGCGGATATCCCGCTGTTGTTCATGGGCCCGGGAATGGCGGCCATGGATTGTCGGCGCGAGGTTGCTGGTGCTGGCATTTTCGGATCATCGCTGGCTGAGCGTGATATTGTTCGCGCGCGGGGAGGCGGGGTACGATATGTGGAGGATGGGGATCCAGGTACCACCTGCCTTTCGCTGGATTCCTGCGTTCCCTTCTGTGCACCATCCCCGCTGCTGGACTGGGTACGAGTCAAGACGGGGCCATTGGGGTATAACACTGAGGCTGCGGCGGATTGCCGACGCATGATCCCACCCAAATAAGGTGTTCCGATTCCAATGCTATAGAGAGACATGCCCCCGTCTGGGGATGGGCAGTCGTCATTGTCGGGACCCTCAACGACATCCAGCCAGAGGGCGAACCATATTCGGGTGCCCTTGCCAATTTGGCTGTGCACATGCATCTCTCCCCCCATCATATGTACTAAAGAGTTGACGACGTTCAGAGAAATCGTCGTTCCACTGACCTCGCGATCTATGAAGGTCCAAAAGTTAGTTATGTGGGTATCCATCGGCTGATCCTGAGATGAATACTCACTGAAAGCGCTCTGAACTGTCTTGAAAAGCTTGGGTATTTCGGATTTTGGAATCCCCTTGCCTGTATCCTCCACTTCAAATCGCACACACGCTTGTTTTCGGGTGACTCCGCTCGCAGGGGCAGAGTTGCTGGGGACTGCATTTCTCTCCCGCCCAGCAGAGTCTATTTCGCGCACTTTCTGAACATGAGCGCGAATATATACAGTGCCCGATTTAGTGTGCTTGAGACTGTTGGACAGAAGATTGCAGAGAACCTAACGTGTCGGACAGTGGTCAATGACACGCGAAAGGAATTGAGTGGAAGGGTGCCTGCTTACCTGTTGAATGCGCGTCGCGTCACCCCTGACCTTAGGCGGAAACCAATCTTTCCCAGGCATTCCAGAGATAGCTTCTTGCAGACCGAGCCCAACTGCTCCTGCGGCATCCCCCACAGCAGAGTCTTTAGTAATCCCTTCCAGTCCCTTCACTTGCATCCTGATTTCCACCATCTGGCCGCCGCCCCCGTTTCCTATAGTTTCACCCGTGGCAATCATCTCATCTTGAGCGGCAATCTGGTTCCTATATACGGTCTCCACCAGCCGCTGAAGGTTGAACACGTTATGTTCCAGTTCCACGGTGCCTGCTTCGAGTTTGGAAAGTACACGCATGTCATTCACGATCACCCGCATCATGCGCGCGGCATCGGAAATCGCCGCCAGGTATTCCATCGCCTCTTGATGAGCAATCACCGAGCTCTGCGCTTGCGGAGCTGGAAGACCGGATGGCAAAGGAGAACCTGTTGGTGAACGAGGTTCTTCCATGGTCATTGATAGTGATTGAATGAGCAGTGCGTTGAGGCCGATTACCGCATGTAATGGATCTAACGGAAAGGGGACAGTCATGTTATAAAAGCTTCGATCAAGGCACTAAACCGAAACAAAACTTACTTCTTAGCTCATGGAACACAAATGCCATAAAATTGCTTTTCTCCATGTTGCCAGTTTCTGCAGCATCTTTAGCTTCCTGCATTTCCCTCATTGCCGCCTTCGTTGCACTGCAGTCCCTGACCACAACTGCCTGTATCTGGCGTTTGCTCGATTCGCACTCAATGACCTCAGAAAAATTTGCTTCCACTTCAATTGCTCGACCGTCATTGCACTTCATTGGAACTTCTTGCAATCCGTGAGCAAATCCGCTCCAATCAGCAATATTGAGCGTCACGTCAGACATTTCAACGACCGTTTCGTCACGATGAATATTGGTTTGTGAAGCGCTTATGCCGCTGGAACTGCGCACGGGGCTATCTCTGCCCGCACCGGATAAGGATCCTTGACTTTGCAGCGGGCTGCCACTCCAAGGCCCAGGAGGATGCGCAAGTCTTCTAGACCTAGTATTTCCACCGATGGTTGGGAATATCGTGGAAACATGTACACCCCTAAGAAAATCTTCGGTTGCATATTTGGACAATTGGACCGCCTCGTCATTTGCGTCGACCACGTAGCCATTGCTATCAAAAATAAATAGCGGATCATGCATGGCAGAGAGAATGGCTGCAGCATTCGATCGCATCCATTCTAGGCTACGCTCTCTCGGGCGAAGTTTTGCCGGTGTTAAGTTAATCCCTGCAAAGGGGTTGCGCCTCTGTCGCATAGCAAGGCGAGTGAGAAGCGCGATACAAGTGAAAAGAAGAAGCAGAAAAGCTGAAGATTATGATTAGAAGGCGTCGAATGGAAGTGGGCTGCCGCAACTTTATTTGCACGTACCGAACGCAATATAGGGACCAGGCAGTCTATACTGCTTGCTACTGCATTGCACCAGCCAAGTTCGGTCGGCAATAGCGAAGGAGTATACTCCTAGGTTGTCCTTCTGATCGCTGGCATTGTTGCTAAATTTGCCGGCTTGTTAGCAAGTCTCTGGTACGGAAAATGAATATTCCTGGAGTTCCCTTACCTTGGGTAAGAAAATATGTGGGTATTGTTGATTGCATCGTACACATGTACCACCATTTCAGAACCTCGCAAAGTTATGTTCAATGTCGATGCAATCAAAGGCATCGTATCAATAACCTGTTTGAAGAAATGAGTGTACTGGTGAGGGCCACTTCACGACCCTCTGGGGCGCTACTTGACTGTGATGCGTACCCCAGTGAACAGACCTCGTGGACCTGCTGTGATACCCGCGCCTGACGAATCCGGATACGGCAGAATGAATCGCTGGACCATCGTTAGCGTCCCATTCAATTCTTGGGCTACCTGCCATCGCAAAAGAAAAATGACATCAACAAATTTCGCATTGGTCACGACAAGCAAGAATATTGTGACGCACAAATGAACTGAGCGAAACGGCGGGACTATTCACGCCTTTGATGCCGAATGCGTCACTCAGCAAATCGAAACCGATAAATTGCTCAAACCCGGCTGGGACAATCTGGATCGGAAAGTATAGGGATGCTGCGTGACGCGGGGCGAAGTCGACACTGTTTGGACTCCATAGGAGTTGGGTGGCATTAGCGACTCTGGGATCTTCGGTGATGTTGTGCGCCGTGTCCATCTCCCACGCCACGCGTGCACCACTGACTACGCGAGGGGCGTACGCAATCCAGGGTACCTAGTTGAAGTTTAATCATTACGCTCATTACGTTGGACAACGGGTTTTTGAATACTAACAGCCCAGTTTTGGTTCTTGAACGAGGCGAAATATTGCTGATACATCTGATTCGTCACGTTGGAATTGCTGTCAAAGAGCCAACGCATACCGTATCTGAAATGCAGACGTTAAAAGTATTGAGTGCAACAGAACTCACAATCAAGCCACCTGAACTAGCTTACATGGAATTCAATGGACCTGTTGTAAACAGTAGACGATTTGTTTCAGAATAAGATATGTGTTAGATGCTGTCCGAATATTGCCCGGTGGTGTGAAGCAGCACCTTGCATTCTTCGTTGGAGTAATTCGCCAATGGACCGACAGCGCGCTTCAAGAGCACCTTGCACTAGATTGTCAACGTTTTTTCGCATAGCCACCATAATTGGTGTAGCAATCTGAAAAGCAACATCCCTGGATTGGAGAACGCTGACCTGGTACCAAAGGTGTGGCCTCGCTGACTTACAGCAATACCAGCCAGAAACAAGAGTACCGCAGTTGCATTTGGGAGGTAATGGTATTTCCCCCAGTGTCGAGGAGCTCGATCCCTACGGAACGGCATTGTTGCAGTCTCGTCTGTCTGCTCGGTTTGTCGCAAAGCCGGTCGTTTTACAAGGGAGGTGGATTTGTTACTGGTGAAGGGAGACAGAGGCCAATTGCGTCCATGTGAATACTTTATTTATCAATTTGAACCCAAGCCGCCATAGGTACCGATCGGAGAAGCACCGGCGGACCCTTGCGATCCCCAAACCATCGACCGCGACGCGTAAGGAAGGATTTGCTGCGCCCCGATGCTCCCCAGGGTTTGCGCATCACTTTTCATTTTCATCGTTGCACTTCTCAACTTTCCGTACAGCGCACATCATGTCAAACAGGTGGGCGCCCAAACATGGATTCATTCCTTTTCACTTTACGTTTCCTAACAAGGATGCCGCGGGTCGGAATCACTGCAGTGCCTACAACAGACACTGGGCGGAAGCCAATCAGGAGTTGATTGATCAACTTGAATATGAATCACCCAAAGATCCCACCTTGGTTCTCAAAGACCGCGAATCCGCTTTCCAACATTTGGCGCTCTTATACGTTAAATACGTTCAGATATTCAGAAAGCTCGAGGTAGCTGCGGAAAGTGAAATGCATCTGCTACTGATGATCTAAATGTTTGGTACAGAATGCATACGACCAAATGGTGCATCCTCAAAAGAGGCGCCTGTTAAAGGAGGTGGTGGTTGCTGCCATGGGACGGATTTTGGAGATCAAACATGTAAGTTGGCAATTGGATACCCCATTCCTCCTGGATACCGAGATGGTACTGATGCTACTTCTGGCACTTTCCCCCAAAATATCAGAAAATGGTTGAATTGGAAGCCTCCGACTTTCAAAATCTCTCTGACATTCTGCTGGACCTAAAACTTGTTCCCGAAGACCTCCAAATTCCTGTGCCACATTCCTTCCTCGAAGAGCGAGAGAAGGACGTGGCGACGCGCAAAGAGTTACTTCAGTCCCTCAATGCTAAAGAGCTTGGATTTGGAGAAGCTGTACCAGCATTTCCAGAACTGGATAGAGCCGATGCCATTCGGATCATTCAGATTAACGAGCGAGGGCGACAAGGGAAATTACGGGCAAAGTACATGAGGGACATCAGGTAATTTACATTTTACACGGCGTAGTTTGAAGAAAAAGATTAACCTCAAACAGGCTGCAGGCACAACGGGAGAAGGAACTTGACGGAAATGACGATGAAATGGAGGTCAATACCGCAGCATTGCGCATTCAAAGAGTGTAAGGACAACGCACCCAACTCTTCATCCTTATCGAAGATCTCATTTGCTCTTCCAACTCAGATGGAAAGGTTTCAAAGCCCGACAACTGTATAAGAAAAAGATGCAGGAGGAACTTATATTTCTCGGTAAGCAAAAGTCACCGAGTTTGGGACCAGCGAGTATTCTGTTGAACATAATGCAACCCGGTTGCCCATGACAGGCATGTCAAATACTGTGAAAGACGCCAAAATGAACCCGATCATCAAAGCTGAAAACAACCGCAAACGCCGCAAGGTCGTCCAGCAGCAATATGAGGAAGAATATCAACAGGCGTTGGTCAATACCAAAGAAAAGTTGAGATCAGGTTATTGTTAAAGATCCGGACGATTCCCCACGAATTTACACCCCCCAATTTCCTGTTATTAGAATTGCAAAGGTCGAAGGGCCTGATATGAAAGAGTCCATGCAAGACAGCTTTCGACAATGGTACATGGAGTACAAACGTATCAACGGCAAATTTCCGGATTTTCCGCCAGACAAAGTGTGGCAAGAGCCGGGTTTTACATTTACAATCGGTGGAGAAGACAGGCAGGGCACTGCGGAAAGCGGAACCTCTGGAGACAAAGGGGATGATGGTTCGTCGTTTATGTTTGCAGAGTGCCGCATTTTATATGTCCGGTGTCCTAAATGTTTTCGCTTAGGATCAAAGCCGGGAACTGCGGCATCCGACAGCAAGCCAGCTGCAAAAGATAAAAAGGGAGCGGCGGGCAAAGATGCAAAAAAGAAACCTGGGTCAGCCAAAGGGAAGGGAAAGCAGGAGGTATTGGTGCTGTTATCTTTGCTATTATCGCTATTGGCAAGGGTATTCATCCCGTTGCAAAACATTTCAGGAAGAGGAAGAGCCCGACAAATTCAAATTTGACGAGTCGGAATATTTGAACCAAATCAGAGGGGAGTAAGTATCTCGCGTCTCTTTACTAGCAGCAAAGGAAATTTCTGAGTCGTCCCATTCAAGAAACACCGTGTATGGGGCCAAATGGCAAAATAAGGACGAGTCGGACAATTTTGCACAAAAGCATGATCAGGAGATTATTAAGAACGATAAGCGTCGAGAAGTGGAGGCAGAAGTGAGTGTAGCCAGTCCTTCGTGCACCTTTGGATTTCTCTGACTGTGGGGTTCTTTTGCGGCAGATTAAAGCGGAAGTATTTGAGGTGCTGAAAGAAGAGCTTAAAAACTTGAAAACGGCGGTGGATAGGGAGAAAACGAAAAGCAGGAAGGGAAAGAAGAAAGGAGGTACATAGGCAAATTCCGATAACCAGCCTTGATTTTGAAACTGACAAAGTGCGCTTCCAGGCAAGAAGGGAGGCAAAAAGGGAGGCAAGAAGGGCGGAAAGGGAAAAAAGGTCTGTTAGGATGAGCAGAGAAAATGATGTCGTAAGGGTTGGGCTAATCGTGATACGCCAAAAAGGGAAAGGGGGGGAAAAAAGGAAAGAAAGAAAAGGACTTGACAGCAAATCGAACTATGGAATCTCTGGTAGAGGAGCTTATCCAGACAGGGATCCTGCAAAAGGTACGCATGAACGGTAATGGTGGTGACGTTTCTTCTTGACCATTGCACTAAGAGCTGAATTCAGTATCCTCCAGTTTCCATCCGAGACTATCGAGGCGAATTTAACATGCTCGCTACATCCACGAGCAAAGATCCTGTAATTCAACCATCATTTGCGGAGCTTCAGAGAGTGAGCGAACATTGGGACTGTCAAGGTTTTTGACTCTGGAAGTTGTCATTCACACAGATTTGTTAGGTCGTCACCGAGTACTGCATATTTCCTTTGGGTTTAACGCCAGGCCCTAATGCCGCGGCGGCCGCGGCGACCGCCGCCGCGCCACCTACACCACCGACACCACCGACACCCGTTCCTGGAGTTACGTCCATGTTTTTGTTCGGGCCGAAAGGTGTGCAGTGCGGTTATGAACTTGACTCCACCTTTAACTGCTCTCCTTGCTCATTGAAGTCCTGCATTAGGCACTGGAAAAACCATGCTGGTCAACGCGATAGCATCAGAAACGGGCGCCTACCTATTCAATCTCACACCCCGCAACACCGCAGGCCAATTCGTGGGCAAACCAAATGTGGCACGCATGGTC
Organism: Borealophlyctis nickersoniae; assembly: GCA_027604605.1. Taxonomy (NCBI): domain Eukaryota; kingdom Fungi; phylum Chytridiomycota; class Chytridiomycetes; order Rhizophlyctidales; family Borealophlyctidaceae; genus Borealophlyctis; species Borealophlyctis nickersoniae. The sequence goes on from JADGKA010000551.1 coordinate 15,353, forward strand.
CACATGGTCTTCAAAGTAGCAAAAGCCCACCCACCTTCGATCATATACATCGACGGCGTTGAAATGATCTTTGCCAAAAAGGTGCCAAAAGACGACACATCAGACCCAAAACGCATCAAAAAGGATCTCCTCAAGAACTTGAAATCGCTCAAGCCCGGCGAAGGCGTGATATTCATCGGAAGCAGTTTCAAGCCGTGGGACGGCGATGCGAAAGCCATGTTGCCTATCTTTCAGAAACATTTGCCGTGCCCGAAGCCAGAGTACGCTAGTCGTTACAGTCTGTGGAAAGAATACATTGCGAGGCGCGCTCCGAACCATGTGAAGGATATCAACATCAGCTTGTTGACGCGCATGAGCGATGGTTTGAGTGCGGGAGGGATTGCTTTGACGTGCGAGAGGGCATTGACGGACCGACGGTTGAAGCTGGTTTGTTTTGGTCGCTTTGTACCTTGCGCTAGCTTCTCGGAAATTTACTGATGACGGAAACACATAATGCAGTTGCGGGTCCGTCCACTCAGCACCAATGAATTTGTGGAGCAATTGTTCAACATCTTGATCAACAAAGATGAGGACAAGGCATTCAAGGTACTTGGTTTTTTGTTGTTTCGCCCCGGGCAAGACGGTTCTGGTAACATTTGCTTTGCGTTGCAGGACTTTTACGAAAAGACTCCGCTGGCGCGAAAACGAATCGCCATGCTCACGGCTCCAGCCGACGACGAGGCGGATAAAAAGAAAGGCGGAGGGAAAGGAGGAGCAAAGGGTGGAGCTAAAGGGAAGGACAAGAAGAAGTGATCGCGAATAGTATGCCCCAATCTATCCAAGTGCCATGCATAATCAAACGCAATCACATGTGGAACTGATCTCTCCTCCTTCCCTCGGACCATATGTATTGGAGACTAGAAACATAACATCATTTTTATGTTCTTCCATCGTCCGTGCTGATTTGCGACGGTCTTCGTAGTCGCAATGCGACGTCAAACAAATTGAGAATGTTTACGTCCTGCAAATGCTCAAAAACCTTAGGTATTCGCATCAAAGAAGAAGCATATCGAACGAGATATATTTTACCTCCATCTCTCGTTGCGCCACGTTGAACCGCCCACCCCACGGCATATGTATCCCTATGGTGGTGAAATATTAGCCAAAAGCATAGTGTATCAAAAACCCCTCCTGTGCGCAACATACCTTGTTCAGCCCAAACATCCCGAATCTTATGCGGCGGAACGCTCCCAGGCATCGGCATAAACTCCGCGCGTAGATGAGCGTGATGAGCGTCTCCCGACCCCTCATTCAGAACCTCCTCTGAAATTTGCGCGGAAGACGGAGTGCCCTTGAGGAGATGAGCTTGCGCCAGACGTTGCTCATTGGCCGCTACTTCGAGGGTTCGGAACTTGTCGCGGACGGCGGCACGTTTCTGGAGTTTAACCTCCGTGAAGAAGCGTAGACGCTCCATGAACTTTGGGGTGAGAGGGGTAGATGGGGTGGGCTTAGGTTCCATTTGTAAAAAAGACTGTGGGCTGAAACTTACGTTCATTCTGAAAGGTGCACTTGTGAAAGTCGGTGTGTGGCGGGGCTGAGAAAATTGACATAATGTTTCAACCGAATGCCGGACCATGTTTTCGTCACCCCGCAACACTCACCGGTAACACCCTCCGCTGCTGCAAATGCAGCACCCGTCTCACAGGACTCTTCCTCTCCCTCCACCCATGCTTCCGCTTCCTACTCGCCGTTCGTTTCTTGGGTGTATGCTTCAACTCCGGTTCGGGCGCAGCTGCCTCTCCAACACCCAAATCCGCCAGCAGCATGCTGTTGGCTGCATCTGGCGACTGCCCGTCTCCACCGCCCATCGCTCCTTCCTTGACTTGCCTGACGTATTCTAGGGCTATACGTTGCGCACGGTCTTGGACGGTTTGTATACGCCGCTCGTATTCGGCGCATGCTTCGGCATGGGATGCTTCTGCGTTGGCGATTTGGGTGCTGAGGGATTGGATACGGTCCCTGTATTAAAATGCCCAAAATTTGTAAATGCCAAACGTATTTTGCGCATATGTCTGAAGGGACCGGGAATCCACGCACTCGTATTCCGTCTGCAGAATTTGCAACTGCTGCGCATGCAAGAGCGTGAGTTCCATCACGTCCTGGAGAGTGAAATACTCTTTTTGGCCATCGACCGCGTTCATTAGATCTTCTGTTGGCACTTCCCCTGTACTCCTGATGCATGGGGAGATTAGCTTGGAACCACCACGCAAAGTAACATAGGATGAGCTTACGTTTCTGTCTGTACAAGAGGATGCACGTCCATGAATCTGTTGATGGTTTCTTGCATTTCTTCCTCGTCATAATCTTCCATGTACTGCCGGGATAGAGAATCACCATTGGTCTCCATTTGAATATGTGCATTGCCCTTGTGCGGTAAACCCAGGGATATACCTTCTCATCAAATCTCGCATACTCATCATCATCATCGTCACTATCACCATCCTCACTCCACTCCTCGTCTTCCCGCGCTCCACGCTTAGCAGACCTTCCCCGACTAATACTCCTCGACCTTTCCCTCCGTTCCGCAGACGCCCTCCACAACCCACGCTCCCTATCCCGAGACCGCCTATCCTCCGTGATTGGTTGAATCGGCCGCCGCAATCGCGCCCCACGCCCAACCGAATACAACACATTAAAACTATTGGACCTCGTCAACCTCGGCATCCCGGCCTTCATCCCCTCCCCGGCCTCCACAAACCC
>JADGKA010000552.1:0-18027 GCA_027604605.1 Borealophlyctis nickersoniae
GAAGAAAACTGTGATACATTGGGAGGATTGAACGCCGCCGATGATTCGCTCAGCTCTTGCCTTCCCATCTGCCCTTCGCTAGCTCCAGCAACACCTGACTTATACCCAGCCCACCACCGGGGTTCCGGCACTGGCAACGGGCTCCAAGCTGAGGCGAACACCTCTGCAATTCTTGTCCTCCACTCTACAACATCATGAGCGGGCCATAGATCCCTTTGCTCTGGGTCCAACCGTAATCTTTGCCCGTTATAAGCCATCAACCTAACATCGGGTACTAGGACATGAATGTAGGGCCAATCCTTGATGGAATGGATATCAAATCAGCACAGCATCTAGTGGAGCATGGGAGATCAGACATTTTGTTAGGTACCTGTTCGTCATAGCGGATGCACCATTGATTGCCATCGTAAAGAGAATGCAAAATTATATCAAGTAGGAGACCATTTTGGACGTCCTCTGTAGATTGAATCGACAGAAGGCATCCACGATCTTTTGACAGCTAAAAGGCCATGTCACAAAATGGGGCAGGTAGCCTGCAACGAAAATTATACACACCAATGCAGCGCACTCAAATGGAAACAACTGAGCAACGTCGACTGCTAGAGATGCCCCAGTTACCACGCAGGCCTGATGGTCCCGTTCCCTGACTGCCCGCCGAAAAGCAAAATCACTCGACTCCTAACAAATACAAAAAGGAGGATGTCAGAATGGATACCGTAGTCGCAGATTAGGCGTTCGGGGCAATACTTCAGATACCGAAGAACGAGGGGAAGAACTGGCACTCATGATGATAATGAAAGAACAAAGACGGAAAAAAGGGGTTTTTCGTAAACTGATGAAGGCTACATAGGTACAGTAAGTAGTGTGGAATACCGCTCCCATTTGAGGGACTTTGTTGTGAAATAACCTCGAGGGATCACGTGTTTTTGCTGGGGTGCAACGGAAGTCGGCCGTCGCGTTTCCAGTTTTCCGGCAGCAGTCGTGTAAGTACAGACAGCATTGGAATCCTGCAGCATTTGCGGAGGGCCAACGAAGCACAATCCAACCTGCAGCCTGCAACGCACCCTGCAAACCACGACAACCACGAGGAGGCTACTTGCGTGCGGACCCTCTCTCAAACACCTTCTGCCACGTACCTTTACACCGAGATCTCCGGAAACCCGCCCAACCTTAAAACCGCAAAAACCTTTTCCACCCACCCTCTCCCCACCTCTTAACCGCCTCTATAACGACGGAAAACAATGCCTCCACGCCCACCGCCAACCGACGCCGCATCCCGCGCTAAATTCGCCAAACGGACGCTCCTAACGGTGTTTGTCGCACTGTTGATTGATATATTGGCGTTCACGATTATTTTGCCGCTGTATCCGAGGATTTTGGAGTATTATGAGAAGACGGATGGAGGGGATGAGGTGGGTTTTCTGTGGGTTGCGGGGCGGTGTGTGGGTGGTCTTCTTGTTATGTCGGGAGGTCTGCGGAAAGGAGAAAAGGTGGTGATGATTGAGGCGCTAGTTGTTTGGGAGCAGGCCGTACTCGGCGTTATTTTCGCAAATGGCTTCTGAGAATGCGACCACACCGGCAGGACGCCTGGACTCCCCTTCGCCAGAGAAATGAATGAACTTTTTCCTAATGTTCCCTCCCTGCCTTTGCAGCAATCAACCTACTACGCCTTCCGCACCCTCATCCGCGGATTCCGTTCCTGGCTCGGCATGCAACCCAACTCCCGCCTTGACATTATCCTTTTCGGCGGGTTCATTGGGTCCCTGTTTTCGTTCCTCCAGTTTGTGTCCAGTCCAATCATTGGCAGGGCTAGCGATCGGTATGGGAGGAGGACAGTGCTTTTGTTGAGTATGGTGGGTATTCAAAGCGGGTTTGAGTAATTGGGAGAAAAGCTGATGGGTGGTTTGTGGTTATTCCCGGCAGATTGGAAATGGAGTCAGCATGCTCCTGTGGATCTTTTCGAAATCATTTACGACGTTCGTGTTGTCGAGGATTGTGGGAGGGTTGACGGAGGGGAATGTGCAGATGTCTATCGCGATAATTTCGGATTTGACGACTGTGGAGACGCGGTCGAAGGGATTGGTGGGTGTTCATGGTCATTTTTTGGTTTTTGGGGCGATACATCTGTCGCGGTGGCACGTAAATTGACACGGAATGATACCACTAGGCACTTGTTGGAATCGCATTCTCATTGGGGTTCACTGTCGGTCCGCCTCTCGGTGCCTACTTTACGAAATTCAACCTTCAGACACTGTTCCCGTCATTGAGCTGGCTTCCGATCAACGAGTATTCGAGTCCAGCTCTTTTCGCCCTCGTTCTCATTGTCATCGAAACGGTGTACCTGTTTGCCGCACTACCTGAGACGGTGCATTTCAAACAGCAAGGGGCCGTAAAAGCCGCGGACAAAAAGGCATCACCATCAAAAGCAACCACCGCCTCAAAAAACCGCCGCCAAACCACCGCAAAAACCAACCTTTCCATCCTCTCCCTCGTCCATTTCCTCTTCCTCTTTGTCTTCTCCGGCATGGAATTCACCCTCACCTTCCTAACTCACGACCGCTTCTCCTACTCCCACGCCTCCCAAGGCCGACTCCTCGCCTTCATCGGCGTCCTCTCTGCGCTCGTCCAAGGCGTCTACGTCCGTCGGTACGCCCATAAATTCGTCTCGGAACGCGATTTGGCTATACAGGGGATGCTGTCGTGCGCGTTTGGGTTGGGCGTGTTGGGACTTTTGGCGGAGAAACCGGGGGTGTGGCTTTGGGTCGGTGCGGCCGGGTTGGCGGTGACCAGTGGGACGGTTGTGACGAGTTTGACGGCTTTGGCGTCGCATACTACGTCGTCGTCCGGTGGTGAGCGTGCGGCGTCCAATGGTGTGGGAAATGGGGAGTTGGAGTCGGGGGATTCTGGCCACGTTCTGGGAAAATTCCGGAGTGCGGGACAATTGGGCCGGAGTTTGGGACCCGTTGTGGCGTGCAGCGGGTACTGGCTACTTGGAAGTGAACGGGCGTACGGAGCTGGAGCGGTGGCGATGGTGGGGTTGGTGGGGTTGGTGGGTGTGCTTGTGCCTAGACCAGCAAAGAAGAAGGTGGTATAAATATCGTTTTTGACGCCGGCGATGGGAGGGATCCTTGGGTGTGGTGGTGTGGTGTTTCTTGGGTTTTGGTGCTGGTTCGCCATGAATGATATTATAGATAGTGGATGCCATTTTTGAAGATAAAAGCTGCCAAAAGTTTCTACCTGTTTTTGCTGGGGGTTGGTTCGAAGTCCTCCTGCTTTTTCAGTCTGCTATGATTTTCCCTGTCAGCATCCGAAGAAAATGGTCTTGTGCTTGGTCCAAGGCCACCAATGTTTCATAACCTCCCCCTGGGACAGCATTACTCTTTTTTGAGGCCATGGCTCGCCAAGCACCCCAAAAATCACACAATCGCACCCACCCCTTTTCGCCGTTTTTGTCGTGGCCTGATGCCACGGATATTTCCTTCATCCTATGGCCTGATTGAAGTCTGCGTCGGTTTGCTACGTGATTTTTCCTTTCTATATCTTTCTGTCCGGTCTTGCCTTTGCGTTTAATAAATTTCCCCCATTTAGTCATTCCCCGCTATTGGCACCTGCTTGACCGGTTTTGCTCCCTCTTCCATTCTCTGGTCGAGCACCATAACGGGTAGACATATTATTCATGCAATGGTTGATTCACCAACGCATCAATTAGGCTGATAGTTCGGAATATAGTGCGATCTTCTTTTTCTTGCCAAATTGGAGGTCCTGCCCGGATGTTACATTTCATCTTTTGACACCCTCCCGAACTTCCTTTTGCATCGCCCAAAACCGGCTCCCCTTCCCCTGGGTGCCCGGTGAGGGTCAAGTCGGGATACAGATGATTGTGTTTTCTTTCGTTTGCTCATTGTTTCCCAATGCACGGCTCTTTTGTTATGCGTTGTGATTTGCATGAGGTTGTGAAGCTGTAAGCCGAAGCTCCACCGGTCGTGCTTACATTGCAAGTTTGTACCTCAATGTTGTTGTTTTTTTCGGTTATTTGTATCTTGACCCGGCCCAAAAACATCCTCCACGCTGCCCCCCAACCTTTTCACGGTGATTTCTTCTGATTTGTCAAACTGCCCGAGCAAAGTGAACAAAGGAGAGTCATTTGGGGTGATTCCTGGCATGACTTGCCGGACATCCTGTTTTCTTTCCGTCCCCTCCTGTGAGGTTTCTTTTTCTGGCTTTAATTGTTGGGGGTTTTTTCTGATTTTTAATTGCTCACATTACCTAGTACACCACAGTTTAGTTGCCGAGAGAGAAGGGCATGATTGAGGGGCTGTGGGTTAAGCAGGGTGTTCAAAATCTGACGCCGTGTATGCTTCGTTTTTTTTTCCTTTTCGCTGAACACTCGCGGCCCAAGTCTCCGGGGATGAAACCCCGCCTGGTCCCTATATTAAGACTACGAAACAGGTCATGCAACCTGCAAATGCAGGCACCAGGCGGAGAGGGCATAACTGGGGCGACGTGGGTCAAGGACGGCATTCCAAATTCTGCTGGGATACTGTTTGGTGGGTACCCTTTTTTGTGTCGCTGAACGCGCGTGGCCCAGGTCTCCATGGATGATAACCTGCCTGGATCCATCATCAGACCATAAGATAAGTCATGGAGACATGCGATTGCAGGAAAGGGAGAGCACGCAGGCAACCACGGGTGCGCTCCAGTTCTGCGGGCCACCTGTATATAGTGCATTGTTTCCCACTGCGCATCTTTGCGTGACCCACAAATGCCAAAGCCTCCATAAACCCTTTTGAGATCCTCCGCGTTTTCAGATTAAATCCACGTTCAGTCTGATAAATGAAGGTGTTGGCACGGGTGATATGGGTATCCAACCGTGCTGCGCGCGAAGTGGAGAGATGAGCCTCGGTCTCTGGTGCGAGGCATCCGGGTATGAGGCTCCGCCAATCGTGCTTGCTTACAACGCGAGTTCTGCGAAAATCTTTTTTCAGTCTTGCTGCATTTTCAACCTGTCAAACACCCCCATGCCGGGAGGGTCGTGTGGAATGATTCTTGGCATGACTTATAGGACATCCTGTTTCGGTAGCCGATAACTCCTGCAGGGACATTCTTATGTTTTTTTTTGGACTTTGATTGTTCACATACCCGAGTACATTCTCCACCATCTCTTGAAAAATGTAGTGACGGAATGGAAGGACGTACTTCGGGCGCCGTGTATCAGGGATGCCATTCCAAATCACACGCATGTTTGTGTCCAGGGAAGTTTTTTTGTGCGGTTGCGGAACATTGAGTGGCCCGGCTTCAGGTGATCAAACCCCACCTGGTCCCATCCGCAACAAGTGCCTGGAAGGCCAGCAACGGGGGGGATAAATTCCGCATCCACTCCACCTTTCTACACAGCATTTGGGGGCACATCTTTTGCTGGCAGCTGACTAGTTCCCTGCCCAGCACTAAGGCCACTAGTTCCTGCCTTCGCGGTGCTATTCGTGTTTCGGCCTGATGCATAGTCCTGACTAAAACTACTAACTCTTCTAACGATGTAAATCATGTATAGTAACCATGAAAGCATTATTGAGCCGCTGTTTTTTGTGAAAAATGGAGGTTACGTTCAATTACATTGGCAAACATTCCAAAAATGCGCTTTCTCGTCAGACCTGATCTTAGACATGGACTCGGACAGTTCATCCTCGGGCGGTCTCGTAGCGTAAAAGACTCCGGCGGCAAGTACAACAGCCATCACCAATATGTTCCCCACTATCACGAATTTTTTGATTCTATCCAACTCTTTGATTCGCGTGGTTGTGGTGTCCCCGACCGCCACATTCTTCGACGCCGCCGTATACATATCCCTCCATGTTTTGAATACCATTGCCGCGACGACTCCGGCGATCCCGATGGACAGGAACAGGGTGTACCCGCCCCAGATCATGCCCACATAACGGTGATAAACGTCGAGACCGGCCACGCCGGGCTTAGTTCGGATGATTCCCATAATCAGACAGAAGACGGTGACGAGGAATACAAGGAGGGTGATGCCTTTGATGATCTGGTTCCATATCGGGCGGTAGAGGAGGCAGTTTCGAATCGCGCGAGTGTAGCGTAGGACGACGAGCAATTCTAGGGCCCAGCCTGCGTTGATGGGCAACATTTGCAAATGTCAGCGGGAGACAACCAGCACATCGGCTCTTCAGCTTTCTAGAGACGTTCTCTTCAACAGACACAAACCGGCCAAATCCTCTTACCCAAAGTGAAAAACACCAGCATCGCCGACACCAACTTCCCCTCATCCCCTGGCTTCAACACCTTATGGTCCCAATCCTTGGACAGCCACGCAAGTACCGAGGAGACCAAACATAGCGTCTGAGCCACCGCCGTCTCTTGGTTAGATCGTAGCTTCCGGTTCTTCGCGTAGTGCCAATAGCTGTAAACGGCGTTCGCGAGGGAGATGACGAAGGCCGATCCTTCTAATGCTAGTATGATTTGTCGCTCCATGTTGTTGACCAGTGTTGAGAAAAATACATAGCAGGAAGCGGGGGTTAAGCAGGGGATTGGGGCGCGAAGCACCAGGAACCCTCAATTGTGGGTGGCCGGACGGTGTACATGATTACATAAGCTAGCTATCCCACCTTCTTGGACCCTTTGTTTTCCAAATTCCCTCAACCAGCTTAACCGGGAGATGGGATGGTCCAGACGCAAACGACCAGTTCGCATTCATTGCAGACGACAGCAATGCAATCAATGGCTTAAAGGCATGTGACGCGAGGCTTTGCTTGGATGTGGAAGACAGAGCGTTTTACTCTCAAGAACTGCGCGTCTGGCCACGCCAGATGATTTTATTCTCGACAGGACGCGGTTTTTGTCAGCCGAGGTTCACATACCATGGCCACCATAGAATACACGTTTAGCAGCCGTGAAACTAGATGACATCGGAGGTGTGGGCTACCACGGTGTGGGCAGGAGACGGTTACGGCACAGATTTTTCTTGCACTAAGCCCTATGTTTGCGAAGCCAGCGATGGAAGCACGAGGTAGGTCACGAAAGTTGAGATTAACTTCAATTGGCCAAGTTGGCTTTTGGAGCCGGCCTATGGTTTGTCTCGGCGGTCCTGGGCAAGCGTTCTGGATACCCAAACAAGCTTAGAGTGCTGCGCGCAAAGTCGTCCCTATCATCCAACGGCTTAAAGTGGTAATCGACTGAAATCCACACTCCAGTTTAACATCCTACAATAGGGCCGCATTCGTTATACGATAGCTGTGGAAACATTTTGTACGGTGAACGGTATTCCTGGACGTCGCGCAATGACCCATCAGTACATCTGCCCGGGATTCAATTTTTTTTGCGTAAACTTCGGACGATTGTTGATAGTACAACCAGACCTTCAGCTTCCTCGGCATGGCCAAATGCTAAACTCAGAAATCATGCAGCACTCTCCATGCCCTATCAAACACCCATTGCGCTGGATTAGATCTAAAACCTGCACTGCTGGACCGATACCCCTCCGAAACAGGCGCACTATGAAGTAAAGCGTTCGCGTCTTATTTTGTCGGCGATGGGGCAGTATAACTGAACCAACTCAGACAAGCAACATGAAACTCTTGAAACAGCGGTATACCCAACCAAATATCCCGGCGGGGCGTCAAAACCCGGTACGTGGCATAAACTGGTGCTACAAAGTATTCATTTTTTTCAGTGCTTGTATGCGTATCCAAGTGTTTTTGGGCGCTTGGCGTAGTTCAACATCGAAGACCCCACGGCAGGTAAAACTGCCAAGTATCGCAAAAGAACCGATACCTTGCACTGCCAACATCGGCAAAATTGCAAAACATCCAGAAAGGGATTCTACAAAATACTGGTGTATGAAGAGGAACCCAAACGTATTCACACCAGAATGGCAGGCACGCAGCAACCGGATCAGAAATGTCCGTCGACCAACACAGGTCTCACTTTTTTGTGTCATTTGCGCGGGTATCCAGATGTCCTGTACTTTAACCCGTGGCCCGCAGCATTCAGAACGGCAAAATATGGCCGGAAAGTAGTTGTACCAGCTACTGACGGTTTTCTGAACGTTCATTGTGAAGGATATTCTCTTTTTTTTATGGGTGGCGCACATACGGAGTTTGGAGCAACCTGTGGCCGCCCAAAAAAATGGTTCGACAGTGTTTGGCAGAGTATGGGAGTTCGGCATATGATACGCGATAACCGGCCAACACTCCATGGGGCACACTAAACTAAAGCGAAAGGCCTGGTGCGAAGTGAAATACGGTGAAATCTCATTGTTTTGCGCCGTCACATGGATACCGTTTCCAATAAAGAATGAACTCGATTTCCGACAAGCACACTATCAGCCACCCCTGCACAATGTGAAAGACGTTTCCCCCACGGACAATTGGCGGAACGGTATAGGAAATATCGCACTAGTGTTTTTTTGGCAGGGGTGGGTATCCAAAGGTTTGCGCAGCCGCCTGTTCTTGCACACATTAAAGACAACTCTCGTGCCGGCAATGGGGAGGGGGACAAGTGAACCACCCATGCAAACTAACAATGCCAAACGCATTAAACCAGCAATTTACCGAAACAACAATTCCATGGGGGGCATCGGCCCCCATATGGGGCATTGAAGGTTATCGTATGCTTTTTTTTTGGCACGTCTCCGAATGTCCGGCCGCATGTCATCTTCATCTTCCAACCCACACCGCGCATGCAGCACACAAAACTATAAAATATGGCCCAAAAGCAGCTTTACAAGCTACTGGTATAATGTAACCTGGACTCGGACATTTTAGACTTCTTTTTTTGGGCAGGTTCTGGTGCCCAAATGGTGTGCCTGTATCTGGAGAAATGGTTTGCTTCTATTTAACAAAAATGCTAAAAAGCGGTGCCTCCTACGAGACCAAGGCCGCCAAGGGCACACATATTGCTGGATATACCCAGAATGTTGTGTTTCGGAGTACTTGGGGGTGCGGGTATCCAAACTTTTGCGCAGCAGCCTGTCTTTGCACAACACCGAATACAGTACTGGTTGGTGTGTTGATGTCTAATTTCTTGTATGAGTCGACGGTGGTCCCTCGTTGCCAAATGGTTATAGTCATCAGTGTAACGGGACGACGCACGCCATCCGTGCGTAGCTCCGGCACCGAAATTCCCATACACGAATGCCCTTTTTTTGCCATAATGTTCACTATATGATTAGTGCACTTCGCGATGTTTTTGATATCATGAGGAACCAATTAGGAAGCGCCCCACGCCGAAAAACAACAAACAGACTGAACTAGTACAACTCCATGTATTAAAAATGCGGTTTAACACCCCCTCCACACCCATCCCATACACTCTCCTTCCACAAATCTAAACAGCGGACGGTAAGAACACGTCCGCCCATGATGAAATGTTTGTATGAATGAATGATGAAACCCCCTTTCCCTCCCGTCCACACCCGATGATGATGATGAATGAATAAAAACTGAACCTGACCCCCACCCGAAAGACCCCAACCCGCATTATGTTTTCCGTTTTTCTAAACCGCCACCTTCTTCTTCCCCCTCTTCACCTTCCTCGCCACCACGCTAGGGAGCGGGACGACGTCCTCAGCCGTGGTAGTCTCGGTTGCCGCAGCCGCAGTGGCGGTCGAGGTGACAGTGGTGGACAAGTTCAACCCCGAGACGATAGCGTCCAATTGGCGTTTCTTCTTTTTGGCGGGGATGGCTGGTGGGTTTGCGAGCGCTGTGGGTTCCGCGGAGGTGGAGGTGGGTTCGATGATGGGGGTCAAGATGGTTTCAACCGCGGTTTCCGTACCGGTGACGGTGGATTCGATGGTGGCGATGGTGAGGTTGAGGTTGCGGAGAGTGGGTTTTGTGGGTGGGTGGGGGACGGTCGGGGCCGGCGTGGGTGAGGAAGATGATTTGAGGTTGGCGGTGGTGGTAGGGAGGGTATCCTGACCCTTCTTGTTCGTGTCCTTTTTCTTCTCCGAATTGCCGTTCTTTTCCTGGTCTGGCGGTGGAGTTTCCCAAATAAACTCTCCGTCGAGGATCTGCACCGCGTACGGCGCGTCGGGGATGATCGGGGCTTGTTCGTCCAATTCGGCTGCGAGGAGCATGCCGCCGATACGTTGGAGAGCGATCTTAAAGTCGGCCCAGCCGACAATGATGTTGGGGAGGAACATGAGGGGGAACCGGAGTTGGGAAAACCAGGTAAGAGCGGGGAAGACAGCAGTCGGGTCCAGAGACCGTGTGCCTCCATAGATGGCGATGGAGACGACGGCGCTGAAGACCGGGATACCGAAAGCAATGGCCATCACAAAGGCATTGTAGAAACTATTTCCAAGATTGGATATGTTAAAAATGAGAAGACCTACATCAACAAAGCCACCAACCGAGCCCTTACCTTCTTCGAAACACCTGATTGACTTCCTTCTCTCTAATATCCTCAATCTTCTCCAAAAACGGATTCTCCCACGCGAAGAATTTAATGACACGAATCCCTTGCAAAACCTCTTGCGTCAACTTGACGCGAGAGTCAGTCAGGGGTGCGACGGTTCTGCGGATGGCCGAGAGCTTGCGGAGCAAAAACATTTGTACGGGTGCTAGAATCAAGAGGAGGCCGATTCCTGCTAGGGAGGCGGGACTGAAAAAGTTGTGGAAAAGGGCGAGTTAGAGAGCTTGAGGAGGTAGCGAGATGGAAACGATGTAAAGGACTTACCCAATTTGAAGGAGGAGGAAAACCGTGATGACGGCGATTTGAACCGGCGCGGTCCATATCATGTGCAAGAACGTGACGAATTGCTCGACCCTTTGGGTATCCGTTGCTATCAGAGACCAGGATAAAGGTTCAATCATCTCCGCGCTTATCCGAAAGGAAAATGGAATGTGCAAACGAAGACGAAACTCACCAACAATAGTCATGACCTTCCCGCTGCTGAAATCCTGCCGTGCGGCGGCGGATAGTTTCAGGGATTTGCGGTAAATGGCGGCTGCTAGTGCACCGCGCATGGCCATACCCTGAGCAGTTGCTCTTTGGAAGAAGTTGGACAGAAGTAGGGTACCGATAATCTGGAGAAAGAAGAGACCGAGAGCGTAGCCGAACCTGGGTTCATGGCCAATGTCAGCGAAATGAACTAAAAGGAAGGCGCAACCAGCATGACTATGTTGACTTACCCTTCAGCCAAGGAAGGCAAAGCGGTATCCGGCCCATCACCCTTATTCATCTCATGAATAATCCGACTTTCCTGCACATAGGACAAAAGATGCTTGACAATAAACGGCGATAAAATGCTCGCCAAATCCGAAAACATCTTCACAATTCCGATGGGACCCAACCTCCACCCCCAGGACCGCCACATGGCCCGCATCAGCGACGGTTCTTTTCTTCGTTTCCCCTTCTCCGGTGTGGATGCGAGGGCAACATCCGACCCCCCGAGATGGATCACACTCGCCTCATCCTCCTCCCGATTCGCCTTGGCGATGGCCAATTCATCCTGCCACGCGCTCTCAAAGGTCGCAAGCAAGTTTTCCACCTTCCAGTAATCGGACAGTTGCCAAATATCCTTGAAATCCAACGGACGTTTCGCGCCGACCCAGAACAGCGGGTCGATCCATGAATAGGTGAGGCGGGAGAAAATGTTGGAGGACGCGTCGGGACATACGTATTCGGATCCGAAATTTTTTGGAAGTCGTTCGGGTTTTGTTGTTGTTGTTGTTGCGGGAGTGGTGTCGGATGCGGTAGGGGATTTGGTGGGGTTGTCGAGGGATTGTTTTAGGTTTTCGGGTTCCGTTGTGATGGTGACGGATTCGAACCCGTCTTTTGGTTTACTCATGTTTGGGAATCAAAAAATGTGGTGCGAAGGTATGGTATGCAGAGAGGATTGCTTGAATGGAATCTTATGGAATAAGTAAACCACCACGAAATGCCGTTTTAATTACTGTTGGGGAGGGATTTGGGAAAGGGAAGCGTTAAAAACCTTCCAACCTTCCACAATTCGTCTGAACTGATCGGACATGCCAGCCGATGACGAAGCGCAGATCTCTTGATCCAACCTCGCAGTCACAGTATTCCACAAGCGTACATCAGTGACTTACCGTTGTTGAAATAGAATATGATATGGGATGGGTGGGATTTGCACACAGAAGTCGACGGTGAAATTGACGGGGATGTGGTTGTGATTATGAGATATATAAAAGATGAGGAGACTGTTTCGCACCAATGGCCAATGATGCGATGTTTATATACTGCTGCCTCCTCCTGCTGCCTCTGCTTGCATTAGGTAGATGGATCTAACCACTATATTCCTCGTCGCGGAGGCCGTGGTTATTAGTGATTCGAAATATAAAAGACGGAAAGCAGCGGGGCAGTTTCTGATTCGCGCTTTTTGTGGGGAAGCCCCTGCAGCCCCTGTGGCCTGACGCAGGGAGTTGGTTTTTCCGGTCTCCGACTAAAAAAAATGGCCAGTTTGAGCCAGTTTCTGTTCGGTTTCTGTTGTCTCATTTTTTCCTCACCTTCCATGATTCGGACTCACCGGACTCGAATGATGATGCGTGTTTGTCCGGACATTCCACGAAATCCGGATTTCAAATCAAGTGGAGGGTTTCTGTGGTTTCTGTGGTTTCTATGGTATATGTCTGGGTCAATTTCAAATATAGAATCCATGAATTGGGATCCATTCCCACGGCTCTGGGTCACACCCGTGGGTCCATGGGAAAGTTGGGTCACTTGGGTCGCATTCCAAGAATGCTTGGAATTTTATTTCCGATCCCCTGCCCAAAACAATTTCATGAACGTTCGTGTTTATCGATGCTGTTTTTTGTACTTGATACAGTTCCTCAGAATGGTTCGCCTCATCTTCTCAAACTCTCCCTCCAGCTTTTAGTAAGATTCCCCATCCTAATCCTCATAGTGTGTATATACAATCCCTTCTCTCAACGTGGCAGGGGCGACTGATAAACCAATTATCGCATAGCTGCCCTCAACCAACAATCCCAACCATCACGACACCCGATTACGTCCTCAACGCATTCAACCGCGCCCTAGCCGCTTCATCAGACGAATACGACCCATAGCCCCCATACCCCGCACCACCACCACCACCATGCCCATTCACATACCCTCCGCCACTACCACCGCCCTCAGTCTCTCCCCGCCTCGCAATAATATAATCCCGGCAATTCGACGCCAGATGCTCATTCGTATCCGCTTTCAAAACCGTACACTCGCACACGGGACAAATCACTCGAGTCGATTGCGGGAGAATGGATGGGTGCGGCGGAAGTGGCTTGCTGCTGGGTGCTGCTGCCGCTGCTGCTGCTCCGGAAATATACTGTGGTGGCATTGCGGCGGGGTACGAAGCGTGTGGGTTGTGCGCGTAGTATGCAGCAGTGAAGGAGTTGTTGGATGGATCGTACGGTAGATGGTGGTTGGAATAAGGAGACAGATGGATACCATCCACGGGTGGTTGCAGAGTACCTGGAGGCGCGCTGATGCGGTGCATGTGAGCTCCGGGAGCCAATTGTGGCGGTGAAGTAGATAGGCCGTTGGGAGTGTACATGGCCCCGTTGGATTGCTGAAGTTGGCTGGGATGGGGAACCTGCACGTACTTTCTGCTCATCGTGCTCATCGAGCCCATGGGCGGCGGTTGGGACACCTGAGACTGCGGCTGGAGTAACGGCGATGCCGATGGAGAGGGCGAATTCCGGAGTCCTGTGCCGGTCGCAGAGAGATGTCCTGAGTTGTGCCCACCAGACGCTTCTTCATACACTCCTGACACGTCTCCCGACCAATTGCGAGGCGAACGAGCTTGAGTGGGATACTCGTCCGGACTCGGTGCACGCACCGGTGCGGAAGATTCGGCGCCTGCGCTCCCACCCGCCGTTTGTTTTTGCTCTCTCAGAGCCTTCAAGAAATCACCCAGGATTTGTTTTGTCACCGGGGCGCCTGTTGGTCGTTCGGCATGGGAATCAGTGGACCATTGAAAAAAAAGAAAACGTAATACAAAGCAAAACTGCAATACAAACCCGTATATTCTGGGAGCGCCTGTCCGGGAGCTAATGTTCCCTGCGGAATCTGATCGCTCAGATGTTTACCGTACATGCCAAGGATGGTAACCTAAGATTCGAGTGCACGGTCATTACCAAAGTTCACCGACGCTGTAAACACAAACGCGCTACTCACTTTCTGTCCGTAATCCATCAGCGCGTCAAACTGCGTATACATCGCCTGCTTGAACACAGCCCTCTTGACACCCTCGTGCGTACTTTCCGCTTCCATGAGATTTTTCTCAGCTGCCGTTAGTTCGGCGCGCATGGAATCGGCTGGCTTGCCCTTCTTGATCTCAGCTTTCACAGTATTTTGGAGTTCTCGAAGTTGTTTCCTGTGGAGGCAAGCGAAATTAAGATGAAGTGGTGTGTCAGGCCAAGGCGGGTTCACATACTTGGCATTCCACAGTGCTTCCTCCTTCTCGCGGATTTCCTTCAACCGGTTGCGGTACTCATTGTATCGTTCTGATAGGACGATCAGGTAAATCAAAGGCTTCGACTCATTGGCACCTTCAATCAATTCCATCACTCTCTATCCAACCTACCGGTAAGAGCATTTTGAAATTTGACATATTCATCAAACAGCATGGCAAACTTGTCGGTAATGTCGGCCAAGTCGGCATGCTCGCCCTTTCCCCATGAAGCTAGGTATTTTGTAGCTGCGAGATGGTAAAGGGACGGGTGGAGGAATTTAGACAAAAGCAGCGCGCGTAAGTTGCAGGGCTGATCTTGATCGGCCAACACCCAACCCTTGGGAACGGGTTTCCCGCGCTCTGCTCTTGTGTCTCCCGCGCTTATGCACAGACGACGAGCGGCGTCGCTCGCTCCCCCCGGCGGGCGGCGGGACGTCTCACTCTTTCCACAACACACACACACCTTCGTGCTTCTCCTTTGCAAACTGCTGGGCTTGTTTGATGACATCCTTTTCCTCCTTGATGAGGATATTTAGTTCTTTATGGTCGTGGGCATTGATTGAGACGACCGCGCGCCGCACTCCTTGAAACGCCATTTAGCGAGAGAGTGACTGGTAGGTGGGTGGCAGTGGTGGTGATGGTGGTGGGAAAGTGGAAATGAAACTGGTCAATGAGCGAAAAACGACCTCGGAGGCAATGGAGTGTATGCTCTTGAGACTATTGGCGGTGGAAAATGGTTCGAAGGTGGTGTATTGCAGGTATATATCTGTGGGGTAAATTTAGAGCAAAGGTGGCAAGGTCAAAGGAGAGTGTTTATTTTTATTTTGTTTGAGTGTGCCAAGGATGGAAAATACCGGTGGGACCTTTCAATCCTCGTGTTTTCGCGTTTCAATTTCAATTTCAGGCGAAGACAAAGCAAAGCGTCATCCGAAAATCATTCAACGGAAAAAGGCCAAGGCGCCAAGTTGGAAATTCCTGCAGACAAAAACAACCGAGACAAAAAGAATGATCACCCCTGTTTTCTCAATATCCCAGGACGATGAATATATCATCGTGGTCATAAAGTGTCCTTATGTGAAGGTAGCTTTCGTAGCTTTCTCTCGTACCAAAACGTCACAGCCTCTAGAAGTCCTTGACCTGACAACTTCCGTGTGAAGGCCCAAAATGTAGAGTTCTATAGTGAAGCAAACGAGTTCAAGTTCTACGTCAAACCCTACTTCCTAAGGTGAAACCCTTATGACGTACGTCTCGCTCCGCGCATACACTCTCACACTCCAAAAAAACTGTTCCGCATTCTCCCGTTAGACTCACCTTTCCCTCCGACTGCACTCTTGTCGAAGACGGCCGTGAGCGCGCATTCTATAACATCGATGCCGGCGAAATCACCTGCCATTTACCTAAGGCTGTCAAGGGACAGCACTTCACGGACTTGGATATGCTCACGAAACTTATGGCGCCGCGGAAGACGGAGGGTGCGACGGCCGGTGGGAGCGAGACGACGGGGACAGCTGCGGGTGCGGCTGTGCCCAGACCGTTGATTGAAGTTGTTGGGGAGACTCCAACGGGGCAGGAAGAGGTTGCGGACAGTGATGATGAAGGTGTGTGGGCGGAATTTGCGCAGTGTGTTTGGTCGTTAAATATGCGAATGAATGCGAAGTCTCGAATTCGTTTTGCGTTTAGATGAAGACTTTGACTGGGAATTGGAGCAAGAGCTACAACAGCCGGTGAGGTTTACAGGCTTGCTTTATTGCCGTGGTGATGCGTCCTAAGTCGTCTTTCCAGGAACTGTCAACCGGAACACGGTTGGGCTTCAACAACGCTCATACGAGCTATGGATCCCAGATTACGCAAATTGCGCGCGACGTGTTGGACATCGACGACATCGACGCGTCGACGCCTGCTTGTAGACGGGAGGAACGGATTGCAAAAGAGGATGCAAAGTTTGATGAGGATCACTACATGTAGGTTTGTAGGTTCGAACTGCCGATGAGTCCGTCACATGAGATAGACGGCGGTGTTGAAAATCACTGTTGTGACGTTCAGGGCCGATTTTGTGAATGATGAGGAGATTCAACGAGTGATCAAATATCGGCCAGAGTCATGGGCGGCTTTGAAGCGCATTCAGAAAGCTAAAGGTAGTTCGTCTCTGGGAGCGGCGAATCCGCCTTCCGCCACTAATGGTGAGCTTGAATTTCCATTCGTGGTGGCTCGAGACTTCATTGAGGTTAACCTGACAAGTTTGGATAGATGCGACGTCGATGCCTGACATGTCGAGTCTGACATTATCTGAAGCAGATCCTTTGGTCGATCCGTGGCTTGACTTCAGCGCTCGTGAGCAAGAACAAATGCGCAGTCTGCCCAATAAAGAATGTACGTGTGGGCATTCCGAGGATTTACGGAAAGCCACCGCTAATGAAGCGCGCATGTCTCCAGACCTGTTGGACGACGAACGTGGAACATACCTTGGCTTGGTAGACATTCTGTATGCTTACTGTTATAATCATCGGACCACAGAGGGTGAAAACACCGTGGAGAGTTTTTGGACAATATGCAAAATCAGCTCAACGCTCTCATGTTTCGACGTAAGTTGAGTCTCCGCCACAGCCCAACCTCTTCACTTGCTAACTCTATCCTCGCTGCAGACATTCTCATCCCTCCGTCAGTGTCTCATTGCGTCCGTCCGCCGCTCTCTAGCATTCCCGCTGTATCGAAATTTTGCGCTGTCGCTTCGAGTGGTGGAAGATGTCGCGGTTTTGTTCAAACTGGGGAGAAGGTCCATTTTGAAGGCGTTGTTGGAAGTGAGAGACGTGCTGGGTGGTGACGAGGGTGGGTACGCATTGCGGAGGTTGTGGATTGATGACTATTGTGTTTGGATCCAACATGCAAGGTGAGTTATGCAACGCCTTGGGTTATGCCGTTATCGTGAGAACAATGTATGGAGACCCTTCCCTCCTTTGGACGCTCTCCAAACGCAGCGACAAAACGATCCGATCACTAGCATCAGAGCTGAATCACATCAAAATTGCAAAGGCTGACATTGGGTGGCCGTTGGAAGAGTTGGAGCAGATTGCTCGGGAATGTGCTGATGAGGAAGCGGAAACGGATGGTGGGGAAGTGGGGCAGGAAGTACGGATGGAGGTCACACGGGATATTTGAGCCTGTCGCGGGCGTTTGTCGACGGTGAAATATGGGCATTGGACAGCGGTTCTGACTCTTCTTCGCTGGGCCGTGGAGGCGTCAAGTGCGTTTCGTGGACACTTGAGAACAGTGAGAATATTTTTGGTCAGACTGGTTTGACAAGGAATCCAAAGCTTGCGATCAGCGAAATTTCTTGCGGTTGAAGTGTTCCATCAAGTACATTTGGCGAGAGACGCAAGCAGAACGAAATGTTTGAGAAGAGCGATTGGACTTCAACATCACAAGGCCCGCATTCCGAAGTGAGGACGCAGCACTGGGCAGAATATCCAAGGTCCGGAGTATGAAGACGAACAACTGAAAACTGCGCAAACAAACCGAAAACCAGCAAAAAAGTTACAGCACGCAGTATTCCCGTGTGGTCCCCCACCACAGTACTGACTGCGCCATCACCAGCTTAACTT
>JADGKA010000553.1:0-18024 GCA_027604605.1 Borealophlyctis nickersoniae
GTTGAGGACAGGATCAGAGGGGTCTTTAGGGGATGGGGAGGTGGAGGCGTTCGAGATGAGGCAGACGGGCCGGGGGAGCATATGACAGAAAATTTTGCATGGGAGTTCAGTCGAGGAAGTAGTTTTACTGGTTGTCAAAGGATTGATAGGGGACACTATGTACAAATAGCACCAAGAATTCCCCGCCGTCTCTCGTCAGGACTCACAATGCAAAGCCGCGGACTCCGCGCATCCAATCGAGCAATGTGGATACCCCCGCCAATGACTTCATTCATATCAGAGAAATTGTTGGGCTCTCAAGGGCAGCGTTTCATCCATCCACAAGAGAACTTCACCACGCGCCCTCTGCACACCGGTGGGACTTTGTCAACGGAGGGCAGGATACTCTTACATCGTGTACCCATATTCAATGTATCTTTCGCCCAAAAAAAAAGGGAAGCCCGAATCTTCAACAAAATTTTCGAGCTACCCCTGTGTAAAAACCCCACAACCGCGCATTGATCTCAACGAAGTTCCCTTCCTATTTGGGTTCAGAGTTCACCAACCACCACCACCCACGCCAAAATCAGATCCAGATTTTCTTTATTGATACTTCCAACTCCTTCCAGGTACCGGGCTAATATACAAGAAACTACCTCCAGCCCGATACATAAATACCCTTCCCCTTTCCTATATGATGCTAAGACTGATGATACCAAAATCCGTCCGGCCCGCAAGTATGCTTCTTAATTGCAGGGAGATGGGCAGGAGTAAATCACCACCTGCCGCCAAAGTCGAGTCCGGCACCGGTGCAGTCCATCTGTGGGGAGCGAGACATATGGATGGTTAGGAAGTACGAGCGAGGAGCCAAAAAAGGACTGAGAACTTACGATCTTCTCGTGAACGGCATCAGTCGAATCCTGTATGAGGAGAATAAGGAACTGAAGAATGTTGACTGCGCACGACCAAAAAGGCGCTCGTTTACCTGCATGATATCCGCAATGCGGATCACACTAGCACCGGCGGCCCTGGTAGCCTGAGCCGCGCGGTTGAGCTGCCGCAACCCACGGTGAAGCTCGCGTTCCGTTTGGATGTCATCGTCCACAAAAGGGTTGCCGCGGGGGTTGTTGAACCTGTTGTTGAAGCGACGGCCACGGCGGTTCAAGATGTCAAAGTCGGTCAAACCGGTCGTGGTGTTGAGAAGGTCGTCGTCAAAGTTGCCGAACCTGTTGAGGCGACCGATGCGGTTGAAGATGCCGGAGTTGTTGAGACCGTCAAAGTTGTTCAACCCCCCGTTCCTACGGTTGTTCAGGAGGGCGTGGAGAAGTACTTGCTGTTGGACTTCGTCGTCAAGAAGGTCGTCGTCAAGGTTGCCGAACCTGTTGAAGCGACCGACGCGGTTGAAGATGCCAAAGTTGTTCAACCTCCCGTTGCCACGGTTGTTCAGGAGGGCGCGGAGGATTGCTTGTTGTTGGACTTCGTCGTCAAAGTTGCCGAACCTCCTGTTGCGGCGGTTGTTCAGGAGAGCGCGGACCATTGCTCGCTCTTGGAGGTCGTCGTCAAGGTCGGCGAAAACGTTGCCGCGGTTGTTGAATCCCAAACCACCAAGGCTGTTGAAACCCAACCCACCAACGCGGTTGAACCGAGAACCCCGAATCGCATCCACCAAATCGTCGTCGTCCTGGAAACCGCTCAACCCGTTAAAGTCGCCGAAGCCGCCGAAGCCGCCGAAACGGCCACCGCCAATGTTAGCTTGACGCTGTGCTTGGCGGCGGAGGACGTACTCGACCTCAACAGGGTCGAGGCCTTGGGTGAGGCCTTGGGCGAGGATGTTGTTGCGGCGAGTGTTGAAGGGCCCGAGGCTCTGGCGGTCAAAGTCGATGTCAAAGGCATCGACGTCGAAACGGCGAGCTTGACGTGCCAACTCAAAGTCGTCAAAGGCGCGCTGGTTGAGACCCAAGCGGTTGTTGCGAGAACCAAAGTAGGCGTTGTCAAGGGTGTTGAAGCGGCCAACCCCGTTGGTGGTGGCGAAATCGTTGTTGCGAATGATGCGGCGGATGACATTGTCGTCGTCAAAGCCGTTGAACTCTGCGGTCACGTTGCGACGCAGAATGTTATCAAGGATGTCAGCGTCACTGATCCCGTAGAAGGAGTGCTTACCGGCGTATGGGAGGGCAAAGAAGTTGGCGTTGAACCTGGCAGACATGCTTGGATGTTGTGGTGGAAACAGAATGGGATGAGCTGCGGGAAGATGAAAGCTTGACGGGTGTTGCTGGCAAATGCTTGCTAGCTGATGGATTGTCTTTGGGGGTCACACCCGCCTTTTTATAGTTGGAGGGAGGAGGAGGTCCCTTCACCACTCTTGCGTGTGAGTGTGAGCATGGTGCGATGGCTGATTCCCAATGCCCACCTCCTTTTCTCTCACGCCAGTCAGCAAAATGTCTAAGCAAAACAAGCCATCCCATCCCAGAATCCAAGCCAAATGAAAGTGGGGATAATGTTTATGGGCTGTTCGTTGTTGGGCCAATGAGAGTGTGTGGGAATGGGAAACTCATGCGCCCACAGCACTGCGAGCAAAGTATAGTTACAAGAGCCCGTGCGCAGCAAAGACGCGTGCGAAGCCGGCGCAAAGCTCTTGTGAAGGTGGCGCAGCGGTGGCTTTGAATAATTCTTTTTGGATTGGGGTCAAGACTGCCAGCCCTTTTGCAATGTCCGCCAAACAACAAGCTCCCAGAAAGACCTTCTCAACTGGTGTCACAAAACGGGGTCCAGGAACACGCTCCCGTCCCCCTCGCACTCCAAAGGCCGTCTCCGCTTCTCCCGGGAGAGTCACAAAACCTGATTGGCACAAGGGGAAAAATGACGCGAGGAAGGGTGGGAGGGTCAAGGGTGGAGGGCGAAGGAGGGTAAAGGTGGAGACTGAAACAAAGGAGGAGAGTGGTGGTGACAAGACGTTAGAGGATCTTATTAGGTTAGAGGAGGGCGCCAAAGATGAAGGAAGAGAGGAAGGAAACGAGACCGAACAAACAGACACTGGCCCAAACTCACCGAAGAAGGGGAAGAAAGGGAAAAAGTTTCCCAGCCAGGTGTGTACAGGCTCGGTTCGACTGGTTGGTGGATGGAGAGACAAGGCGTTGCGCCCTACGTATTCGGGGGATGAAGTTAGTTATTGTGGGTGCATGTCGGACTGCTTTCATCACGCGCTCCTCTCACATTTACTGGGGTTGCGCGATTTTTCGCCCACGCAACGTTCTTTAACGTATTCCCCATGTATCAGACAGAAGTTCTCGATCTTATCGGCGCGATAAATGACAAAGAAGACGTACAGATTGAACGCAAACTTGAAAAGCAGGTAAAGACACCTTCAGGTTCACCAATCCCGTAAATAGCAGATGTTCTTACTCGATGATTTCTCAGGCCAAAAAGAAGGCTCTGGTTGCTTCTAGTCGGAAAAAAGCACAAGAAAAGAAGTCAATTAAACAACAAGAACTTGTATGCGCGAGTCATTTGGTTGCAGGTGGTCGGTTACTCTGGCGCGTCTTGTTGACAACCTGCATAATTCTATCTACCAGGATAATGTGAAAAATCAACTACGTGAGAAAGGCAAGCGAAAGAAGAAGGTCGTGGCGGATGAAGTGGAACGCGAAGTGGAAGGGCAGAAAAATGTGAGCATTCTTTTCTCTTTTCGGTAGATATCCACGTGCATACACCTTTGTTAATTCCTTTTTTTTCTTCTGGATAGACACCAAAGAAAAGGGTTCGGTTTGCGTGAAGGGAAATATCAGGAGGTTTTTGTGCTATATGATAATTTATTGAACTTCGTATGCGTTTGGTCGACGCACTTCTCGCACTTGACAGTCTTCGTGTCCGGATAAGCAGACAAAGTGGTCACGTGAGCATGGTGCTTGACCTGCTTTGGCGACAGCGCAGTGCAGCTGTCTTGCGCTGCCCAATCAATCTACCTGCTCGCGAAGAAGTCGTTCCATTTTCCCATACAGTCCAAGGAGCTTCGAATTCCGAGTCCATTGTGTTTCGTGTGCGTTGAACCGCCGCGAGAACCCAGGCAACCCTTCTCCCACACCCGCAAACCCAATCCAGTTTGTGCTTTCCCCTTTGGCGTCCAACCGCCGTTCCCCAAAATCTCTGTGCCATGCTTTCGGGTGCGGCGTCTCCTGCGCCAAATTCAGCACACCAGACTGGTATTTCGCCGAAGCTCCCGTCCCATCCTTCCCAACCATTACCCAAAATGTCCTCATTCCCACACAAAGTACCTACCGAAGCCGCGAGTGATGAGGCAGTTATGCAGTCACCTGGCAGTGCACGCTCCGTGTCGCCCGCCGATACTTTGAGCGAAAGTGCAGGGCTCGATACGTTGGAGCTTTCCGACGACTCCATCGAAGTCCCACCATTGCCCGACGCTGATCGGTGCAAGGACTGGAGGAGGCGTCGAGGGTGGGAAGAGGAAGATGATCTCAGTGATGGGTCTGACGCAGCGAACTCTGAGAGTCAGAGGGGTGGTTATGAGGAAGCACCTGGGGATGACGACGAGAATAATGAGGACGCTGAGGTTGTGTTTCGAACGGACCTTGGATCAGACGGCCGGACACAAGTGCAAAATGTCTTGGTGGGAAGGAATGCGACGCGTATGAGCACGGACGGAGAAAACAGCGCAACTCCACCTATCGTGGATTTGCCAGAATCTTTTGATGAGGAATTATCTCGTGCAACCCTACGGGTTGAGCGTGACAACTCCCGATCGCCCTTCGTCTCTTCCATGATGACATCGCGCACTGTCTTGATTCCGTCAGAAGCGTCTCGACCGTATGATCGGTTCTTGCCCACGGAGTCTCCTGCATTTCCAACGGGAATGTGGAAAGACGAACAGCTGGATAGTCTTCTTGCAAAGTGTAACGCAAAGACGTCGGATGCGGACGATGAGGGGGGAAAGTCAGATGAGGGTGGGTCTGTCATCGGTTCTGGTGGTGGGTCAATTGGCGGATTGTCGAATGGTGATGGGGATGCCAAAAAGAAAAAGAAGAAGAAGAAGAATGGCAAGAAGAAGAAGAAGGCTAAGGGAAGCATTGATGAGCTGGGACGCAGCTTGGAGACCGGAGACCGGGTAGGGACACCGGTGCTGGATTCGGAGGCGAGCACTGCCGCCCTTGCTGCCGAACCCGGTGCAATACACCCATTGCCAACGAGGACTGCTAAGATGACGGAGATAGTTGATATCGAGCTGGGCCGTTTGCCTGTAGCAGCGACATTGAAGGATGAAGAGATCCGATGGGGAGATGAGGACATCGGCAGTGAAATATCCGAGACTACCGCTACCAAGTCAAATGAGAAGGGGACTGATAAACTCCGGTGGGGGGATGATGATGAAGGCCCCAGCACCCTCCTCCCGAACAAACCTTCTGAGCGACGCCTGCAGCAGCAACCGCAGTTGCAACCACAACAACGAATTCCGGAACTCAAACCACAAAAGCAGCAGCCAGCGCAAACGCCGAAGCAACCCTCTGCGCCGCAGCAGAATCGAAAAAATGTTGACCGTATGGACTCAAAAATGGATCTGAACCAAGCGCGACTGGATCAGGATGCTGCAGAGGCCTTGCATTCCGGATACCAGACTTTGGTATTTTCCTCACATCTTTCACCGCGACTCTTTGGCGGCTTGCTCGAAGAGGTTGTCAAGAAGCTGGATTGGAAAATCGAAGGAATCACGAGGTTTGCACTAGCATCCCGAACACTTACGATCGGTGCAGAATTTTGACACAGATCATATTTTAGACGATCCGACATGTTTCACCTCGATCCGACGCAGCAACCGCCACGAGGCGGGTACAGCATCAAACCAGTGGATGACTGGCGCTTGGATCTTGACCGGGCAACTCGAGGCTCACTTTCCCTTGTCCTGCGCCGAAAAGCAACTAGCACGCCCCTGACTCGCATGCGTGGCTTGGGAGCTATACACAGTTACCTCAAGAGGACAGTTGCATCGCCGGGGTTTGCCTATAGCCAACGGGAACGGGAAGCGGTGGAGGATGTTACCTTGGATGAGTTGGTTTATGTCATGCCATCCAAGGGAGATGGATTTATTTCGCCGGATGGGCAGGATCGGAGGTTGCCACCACGGTATGTTCCTTGGTATAAACTCGCCTTTGCCTCAGCGACGTCCACCAGTCTGATGATTATCTTCAAGGCAAAAAGCGGAGGATCGCATTGCGCGTACCACCAGCTTTTATACGAATCCGGAACTTCCGCAGATTGTCTTTTTCGCTGCTCGGTTGGATTTTGCGGTTCCGATCATCAAAAGGTTGACCGAGCCCCTGGTGGGCCGGTCATCTTCGAAGACAGGACCGCTATGCGAGTTGGTTGGGATAAAGTATCTTGATGAGTTACTGCCATATCAGGCTGAAGTAATTGTACCATTTGCGGAGGAGGGGAAAAGGAATAGCGCGATTCAGGCAATGTTGCAGAAAAACGAGAAGGAAGAAGGAGGATGGGTGTTGGCCGTTGTGAGGAAGGTGAATGGGTTTGAGGAGGTGGGAAGGGTCATAGGTGGGTTTGTGCCATCCTTTATGGCAGCATCACGGGCGCAGAAGATTCGGAATTCACCTTCGCACTGGTGCGCAGATTCTTATCTCTCGTCGTACCAGAGCATTAGCTCTGCAGCGGAGACACCGCATCTCGGCCGCAAAAAACAACCTCAACGTCGCCGAGAAAGCACGATTCCTGCGGTCAAGTCGGACGATACGTCGGGCCCATCGGAAAGTGCGGTCTTAACGGAAAGCGAACTGCTGCATTTGAATGTGGTGGTAGCCAAAGATGTCAGGGCGTGTTATCAGCTCGTCACGTTGTTTTTCAAGGACGCGGAGCTGATCGCGGGTGATCCCAGGTTGTGGGAGGTTAGTACGGGGTCTTCTAGTGATGGAACTCGCCATTATTCGCCTCTCACACTCGGTTGGGGTCGATAGGATTGCGAATACCATCCTCCAGAATATTTAGCAAACCCATACCTTACCAAAACAATGCTGGGGCCGCCGCCGTTCCTAGCAACCGTCTGCATCATGAAGTCTGCGTTGGTAGGTTCCGAACCAAGATAACTGAATTCTTAAGAAGCTCATCAAAGTTCTCCATAGTTTCCACATCTGGGCAAGCTTCTTTCTCTCATCGTTCGCGAAGGGTTCACCATTTCCGCACTCAAGATGTCCCGCATCATACCGTCTACAGCGAGAAAGTTACTCGGTAGTGACGCGACCATTGGGATTACAAAGGATTTGAGAGACGAATTTGCAAGAGACGTGGCAGCGGGGGCTAGTATCATTCTCGTATTGCAGAGGGAGAATGGGATAAAAAAGTTTCGGTCGGTGCTTGGTAAGTCTTGATATTCGACTTGTAGTCATCTTGAGGTGCCGGAGGTTGGTAAGACTGGTCTGCTAAACACTTGTGCTAACTTGTGCTGACGCACAGATGAACTGCACGCGCGGTCATTAACGCCATCGGGCAATGCGGGGAACGCCAAACAAACTTTGATGCGTGGGGGCTTATATGGGAGCACCACGCATCGATTGGCGGCGCTGCAGAAGCAGCTGCTCTTTCCCGAGAATGTCACCATTCATGCGAGGGCTGTTCCATGGGAAGGACGGGTAAGCAATTCTGTACATTTGCGGCCTTGATGTCTGTAACTTGTCTTTTGCGGGCGAATTAGCTGACATTTTCAACGTCTCAGTTCATAAAAACTCTCCTCCCACTCACCGTTACCGAAATTCCAATGTACCCACGCAAAGTCTATGTAATGGGAGGTGGACTAGCAAGGCGCGATTCCGTGTCATCAGCATCCTCAAGTTGCGCCGCATCGCGGTCCTCGACTCCACCTCCGACTCCTACAGGCGCGCCTCCTGCTTCAATCCTAGGGAGCATTGGTTCTGGAAGCGGGGCAGTTGAAGTGGCATGTTTGTTGTTTTTGCCGCTCAGAGAGACGGTGGATGAGAATGTGGAAATGTGGAGGACGGTATTGGATACCTGCCTTATGGCCGACGGGCCTAAAGTGGTGAACGGCGGGGAAAAGTCGGGCGAGCAACAAGATTGCATGAAATTGGTTGGATGTAAGTATGTGATTTTAGGGGACACTATACTGGAATGGATCAAGGAGAGTTTGGCCGTGGGTGGCGACCGTGATAGGGAGTTAGAGGTGTGTCACGCGGTAAGTCCATTCTTGGAACGTTGTGCGATTTTCTTCCAGGAAATTCTCATTTTTTGTTATGTAGATTCGCAACGGGCCATGCTTGGTCGCCGCGTTTGAGCAACTCAACTGCAATGAGAATCTGCAGTCCACTCTTCAAAGGTAGGCCGTGAATTTGACACCACCTGTGTCCTTCCGAACGTTCACTCATGTACCGCCCATCGTCACCGCAGGCTCCCTCCGGACATTCGCGCATCTGTTTGGTGCTCGTCAACAATGGAAGAAAGTTACCATCGTCTTCCCATCTTCTTTGGAGAATTGTTCGAAAGCTCTTATCGAATCGTCATGCAGCACCAAAGCGTCCATGGACCGCCACATCAACAGCAGCAAACGCGCAGTCAGGGTGGAAAGGGAAATGAAGGTCAAGCAAGTTTGGCCGATAATGGCGGGATTGTAAATTTGCGACGTTAATGGGCCAGAATAGGAGCGTTTTACTGTGCACATACTGTATCGGGATGTTGATTCGCGCTCTCTGGGTTTTTTCCCATGCCTCAGCTGAAGTCAGCGCAAGTTCAACTAGCTTAAGACATGGACATGATAATTCTGGAACTTTACTTTCTTTCCACGTTCAAGAATGCCACAGACAATCAAGCAGCTTCTCCATTTCACAACATTTCCGGCAGAGCGTCCCAAATTATGCAAATTGTGAAATTTGAGCCCTGCAATTTTCATTTCTCGCCTGATTCATAACGCGTTTGACTTTCCCCTACCGCCGCTTGAGTGGTCCATTCTGGGTCGAAATTTCATGAGGGAGACTTGTTAGAACCAGATAACATGGGACAAGTTTCCCGTTATTTTGCTATGTGGGATTCGGATATGAAGTTGAGTTTTGCAGCCCAACTTACTGTTCGGATACCCATCGCGTCCAATTGAAGTTGTGGCGCGGTCTTGCCAGAAAAGACCAAGCAACCCAACAAGCATTCGCTGAAGCATTCCAGCCCACCTCAGATCATCCTCCGAACACCGGTCAAGGATTAGAGTACCTCCAACTCCTCGCACCGTAAAGTCACGTTTCAAACCCACTCACTCTTCTTTCGAACGAGACCATGGCGTTGAAGGTTCCCCAGGGGGGTTTCTCCCAGCTGCTGAAGGATGGGTACAAGGTTGGTTTTTTAGATCGCGGCGGAATGTCGGGGGACCCGCTGCTCCTGGCTGTTAACACTATCGATGCAAGCATATGCAAGGGCTCGACGAATCCCAATACCGAAACATCAGCGCGATAAAGGACCTTACCAATATCACCCGCACCTCTTTGGGACCAAATGGTGAGTTCAATTACCGTGAGTTTATGCTGGACAAGGCTGATATAGTATTGTACGATTGGTGAATAGGCCGCAACAAGATGGTCATCAACCACTTAGAAAAACTATTTGTCACCAACGACGCGGCGACCATTACGAGAGAACTGGAAGTCGTTCATCCAGCAGCAAAGCTCGTGGTCTTGGCATCGCAACAGCAGGAGGCGGAGGTATGGATATGATCAAGGCTGTTTCTTTCGTAGCAGTCGCATCATTCTTCCGTGACTGATGGAAATTCTCAGATGGGTGATGGTACAAATTTCGTAACGGTGTTCGCGGGAGAGCTTCTTCAAAAAGCCGAAAACTTGCTGAGGATGGGTCTGCATCCCAGCGAGGTTATGGAGGGTTATCAAGTCGCTGGCAAGAAAGCTCTTGAACTGCTTGAGAGTACGTGCTTGGGAATACTCGGAAGGCGGAAATATACACACTAACACTGTTTTTTCGCAGCTGTTGTTGTGGATACTGTCAAGGACGCGGGCTCGGAGCAAGTATACAATGTGGTGAAGAGCGCGTTGGCGTCTAAGCAGGTCTGTTCAATGACTGTTCTCCGACTTCAATCATCTCCAAGTTCTTATGTTTTTCGTCACTCGATGTTTCCAATTCCAGTACGGTTATGAAGATCTCTTGGCAAGGCTGGTGGTCGATGCGGCATTGATCGTTATGCCCAAAAACCCCTCCAACTTCAATGTTGACTCTATTCGCGTCGTGAAAATATTGGGAGGGAGCATTCACGATACTGCGGTGGTGAAGGGAATGGTGTTTGGAAGAGAACCTGAAAGTAGGACACCAGTTCATTGACATGATTCCTGAGGATATAGTTGACAAACTCGTTTGCAGGTGTTGTGACCAAAGCCACAAAGGCGAAGGTTGCGGTTTTCACTTGCCCTCTGGACGTTCAAATTACCGAGACAAAGGGAACGGTCCTGATCAAAAGCGCGGAAGATATGCTCAACTTCAGCAAGGGTGAGGAAAAACAATTGGAGTCGGTAAGTTGTCCTTGGCGGGCATGACGCATCACCGTGGATCGGCAATTTTTGATGCGCCAGTACCGCTATAGCAAATCAAAGAACTCGCGGATGCCGGAGTGAAGGTTGTCGTAACCGGGTCGGGTGTGGGCGAACTTGCTTTGCACTTCTTGAACCGATTCGACATGCTCGTTGTGAAAGTCTTGTCCAAATTCGACCTTCGTCGGTTGTGCCGTGTCACTGGCGCGACTGCGCTTGCGAGAGTGGTACGGAACTCGTTGGGGGATTGGATGTGTTGTTTCTCAGAGATGTTTGACACGCTTTTCTCAGGGAGCCCCGATGGCAGAGGAAATGGGATACTGCGAGGTGGTGGAAACGGTTGAGATTGGTAGTGACCGTTGCACCGTTTTCCGGCAAGGTAAGACGCTTTCCATCTTTCCCTGTATTGTGGCAAACACGAATTGACCTTTCACATAATCAGAGGAGGAAGCCACGAAGACTGCAACCATTGTTATTCGTGGTGGCACCCAAAATTCGATTGATGACATCGAGAGGGCGATTGATGATGGGGTCAACAACATTAAGGCCATTGCGAAGGATGGGCGGTTGCTTGCCGGCGCTGGCGCGTGGGAAATTGAGGTTGCTCGGCAGTTACAATCAATTGGCGAGGTATACATGCCGATATTCCTTTGTGCACGAATGCACGAGCTCACCACATATTGGTTGACTTAGAAAACGCCCGGATTGAACCAATACGCCATCAAAAAGTTCGCGGAGGCTCTTGAAGTCACCCCAAGAACACTCGCAGAGAACGCGGGCTTGGACGTACGTTCGCGTGAAGCTGCAGCTTTTGAAAGCGCATGAACGAGCTAACATGCATCCCGCAAATATAGAGCACCGAAATCATCTCCAAACTGTATGCAGCACATGCGCAGGGGTTGTCAACCGCAGGAGTTGACATTGAGGTACAACGTCATGTATATGTGGGATTTCTCTTCCATGAAGCTAAAGTTGTTTGGTGGCTGGTATCAGAGCGAGGATGAGGGTGTGTTGGATGCCAAGGCTAAAGGTATTTACGACCCTCTCTCTGTCAAACAATTCGCTATGCGACTTGCGACGCATGCCGCCATGACAGTCCTCAGCGTGGACCAGGTACGATCTTGGAAAGACCTCTACAAGATTGGAAGTGAAGCCTGTTCTTTCTGAACATTGTTGTCTTTTTTCCCTCTAGATCATCATGAGCAGACCGGCTGGCGGACCCAAAGTGAAGGAGAACAAGAACTGGGATGAGGATTAATGGATGTGCAGATTGCGCGACATACCGACTGTAGTTGATTCCAAAATACCAAAAAATCGCTTTTGTGTTTATTACATTACGTGCGCTCACCTATTCTGTTGCTTGCTTCATTCTGCACACTCGTCCAAGCACCACACACAACAGCCAATGCTACAGAAAAACGATTACATTTCCTTCCGACAGAAATACATGCCTCATACTGGAAAATCCCGCATCACACCGCCCAAAACCACCCGTTCCCCACAACACCCGTTCCCCACAACATCAAAAGGCTGTCCCCAAACGCCGCGAAGAAATCAAACCCCCCAAAACGTTCTGGAAGAGGAGAAATGTGGGATGAAATTGATAGCGATGGGGAAGATTGGAGGGTTTGCGTTCACTTGAGAGGGGATTAACAGCAGCCGCCCGATTGTTTCTGGTTCGACAATAAGCAGAATTTTTATTTAGAACGTAGGTTCTGGACAAAAGAAATGGAAAAAGACACAGAAAAACAGGAATGCGCACCTTTGTCGTATTGTCAGTCGGCTCCACCTTCAACGCCTGGGTCTTAGATAAGTCCTTGTTCGTGGTGGCTTCGTCTTTGAGGGACAAATCAGAAACGATGCGGTAAATTTCTGTGAAATCACGATCACGGATGGGTTTAGAAACTGTCATCTCGTCCACTACGACTGATTCTCACAAGCGAACATTATGGTTCTTTACCTGTCAGGATCTTCTGGAAGGCCATCTCGACGTTGGTGGAGTCGAGAGCAGATGTCTCAATGAAAGACAGCCCATTCTCGGCTAAAATTTTTGTTGATATTAACGCACGTGTCCGCAAATTGACCGGCGCTCCAACGAATTCCCAGAAGGACATTGTCTACATACCAGCGAATTGCTTTGCCTCTTCTGTCGGCACAGCCCTCAAATGCCTCAGATCGCTCTTGTTGCCCACCAACATGATTACAATGTTAGCATCCGCATGGTCGCGGAGTTCTTTCAGCCAGCGGTTCACGTTTTCGTAGGTGGAGTGCTTTGCAATGTCGTAAACCAGAAGAGCACCCATCGCTCCTCGGTAGTATCTGTTGTTTTGAGAGACAGAATGCAAGTCGGTGATCTCAGCAAAACTGGTTTCACCATCTAAATGATGTGCCCCCATGAGAGGCTCCTCAATACATACGCGCTGGTGATCGCCCTGTATCGTTCCTGACCTGCCGTATCCCAAATTTGCGCCTTGATGGTTTTACCATCCACTTGTATGCTCCGGGTGGCGAATTCGACCCCAATGGTGGATTTGGATTCAAGATTGAACTCGTTGCGGGTGAATCGGCCGAGGAGGTTGGATTTACCGACACCCGAATCCCCAATTAGGACAACTTTACGAGAGAAATTGAGAACGGAAGAAGGAAGAGTTAGATGTGCGGGAAGAGGGAATTGTTGCATATTAGATATGCCATGACTTGCTGCCGCGCTTTCATTTGCTAGTATATGATATATTTCTCCAAATTGCCCTCCTGCGCCGAGTCCTATCAGGCAACCGGCCGGCCAGTCCTGCAGTCAAGATGGCGATTCAAACTTTGTGAATCGCGACACTGGCGACCGAGGTTCCACGCGACCAGTCCAGCATATATTGTTATTCGTATGATGAAAATATGTCCCGTCCTCGCGCCCGCAACTTTTCCTTCGCGCGCTGGATGGGAGGGAGTTGCTCTCCTCCTTCCGAAAACAAGTCTATCAGGTGGTTTGCCGAAAGTACACACCCTTAAACAGGTAGTCATATTCATCGTCCTTGCTCATATTGTCTTGCGTGAAGGGCTGTTGCGTACGGAAGGGTGTTGATAGCAGTTGGTTTGAGGAATGGAGTTGGGAATCGAGGGTGAGATGGGCGTCGAGTGGCAAGTTCTGTGGCAGTCCTGTGGCTATTGTGGTGCCCTGATCCGGGCTGTGACGGGCTGAGGCCAATAAGAGGAGGGCTGCGGATGGCTGCAAATCAAGCCCCGTCCGCGTTGTCATGGGAACAGCATCAACCCTTTGCCTTCTTTTGGAGGCGCCTCCGTGAAACCCACCACTTCGCTTAAAAGTGAACATTCCCCAACCTTCTGTGTCGTTGTGCAGGTTGGCAGGGTCTAAGTCACTGTATATCTGCGATAGAACTTTGTGTGGCCTTTCGCTGGCTCAAAAGGACACCGACAAAAAAGGAGAACAGCTTCTGTCTTGCTCCGTCCCTGCGGTGAACACTGTCGTTCCTTCGAAACCAATGTCAGGCAACCTGGTGAGTTCCTTTGCACCTAGTCGTTATCTGATATCAGGGAGGAGAGAGAAAGCACGAGTGTTGTGTGCCTCGTCCGTTGCTCAATTTTGACCTTGATATTTGGTTTGACACTGAGCTTTATCTTGCGCGCCCCTACTCCAACATACGACATTGCATGTTGAACCTCCTTTTTTCTCGGGGATTTTCCCTCTTTTTTTTGTTTCTCAGTAGTAGAAATTCCTTTACGATTTTTCTCGGTCTTGTCAAAAGACACTGTTTTTTGTTCATTCGCGACTTTTTTTGTGTGTTGTTTTGAGGTGCGCAGTTCAACGTGAAGGGTTTAGAAGTCGCTATGGCACCTCGACAGTAGTTGGGAATGTATGGAACTTATTTGTGCGTTTTCCCGCCGTTGGTTTTGCAGAAAACCGCATTTCTGGGACCGACGATCCACCATACGGTAAATCCGGCACACTGACCATACGAAGTAACTTACACCAGCTAATTTATTTAACTCCCATGAATGCACCAGATCGTTTGTCGCAATAGCATCATATTTGCACAGTTGTATTATCGCGGCGGCTCTTCCGGGTTGTCGCTCCTTACTCAGGTTCGTCCATACGCTATATCAATGCATAAATTGCGGAACTTTAGGCTCACCTTGCCGCCTGCAGACAAACTGCCTTCCTTACTTGAACCCGTCATTGCCGTGATGAAGCGCAGCAATGACTACGGGACTCCGCAGCCTGTAGACAGCAACTATAAAAAGCAACGATTTAGCCCCCAGGGACCCTACGGCTACCCCCTTGCTTCCAGTTCTGGCGCAGCGCCTGGAATGGGTTTCGGAGGAAGCGATCTTTATGGACAGTTTGGCTCTATGGGGCAGTATATGAATGCCCTGGCTGGGATGGGCGGTATGGCAGGCCTGGCGGGTCACCAGCAGCAAGGTTCGGGCGGACTTGGCCAGTATCAAGGGATGGGACCCGGACAATATCAGAGTAGCCAGTACTCGCCGGGCTCCTTTTCGCAATACCAAGCTGCTGCCACAGCCCAATATCAAGCGGCGCAGGCTGCCGCAAACGCGCAGTATCAGGCCAGCAGTGCGTATGCCAACGGGCTGAGCTCTCTCGCTGCGACCATGCGTACCGTCTACCTCGGAAATCTTCCGTCTCCCATCATATACGAAGAGGTGATCAATCACATTAAAGGCGGCCCGCTCGAACAGGTCAAGATTCTGGAGGAGAAGAATTGCGCGTTCGTTACGTTTATCTACGCCGCCGATGCCCAAACTTACTACCAAGACGCTCAGTCGAAGCATCTCTACATCAATAACCAAGAGGTCAAGATCGGATGGGGAAAGCATTCGTCGTTGCCCGCAAACGTCCTTGCTGCTGTTTCAAGCGGTGCCTCTCGTAACGTCTTCGTTGGCAACATTGACGAAACGTTGACGGACCAAGTGCTTGCCCAAGAATTCGGCAAATTTGGTCCCATTGATCAGATCAAGATTCTTCCTGACAAACGCATCGCGTTCGTTCACATGGCCAGTGTGACTGCCGCGATGAAGGCTGTTTCCACCCTTCCCAATGATCCACGGTGGGCGAGTCGCAGGATCAATTACGGCAAGGACAGGTGTGCCTACAATCAGAAAGCGTCGGCTTCGTCTTCGTCGTCGTCCGGATCTTCCGGATCTGTTCTCCCCTTTGGGTACGCCGGTGGCTTTAATCAGCCAGTGGGGATGGGTTACGGCGGGATGTCCTTTGACCCTTTCAATGGGGGCTCTGGATCGATGACCAACGGACAAGCCAGCCCTCCTGGATCGAACCGAACCGTGTATCTCGGTGGTATTCACCCTGATGTGACGACGAAGGACCTTTGTGATGTATGTGTCACTCATGCCGTTACTTCCCACCCATTTAGTCTACTGACACCTTACATAATGTCTGCAGGTGATCCGGGGCGGTATCTTACAGAACATCAAATACATGCCCGACAAAAACATTGCGTTCGTCACCTTTATCGATCCCAGCGCTGCTGTCGCCTTTTACAACCGCGGGACCTTCGAGGGGGTTGTCTTGAAAGGCAAGCGCCTCAAGGTTGGCTGGGGAAAGGCCGTCCCCCTTCCGGCTACCGTTGCGGGTGCAGTGCAAGCCGGGGCATCTAGAAACGTGTACATCGGTGCCATAGACGAGACGGTTACTGAGGACCGTCTTCGAAAGGACTTCAGTGATTTTGGTGACATCGAACTCGTGAACATTATCCCTGATAAGAATATTGGTTTTGTCAACTTCATCGATATCCTTTCGGCGGTTAAGGCCGTGGAAACCATGAAAACCAGCCACGAGTACTCAAAGTACAAGATCAATTACGGAAAGGACCGCTGCGGAAACCCTCCCCGCCCGCCTCGGGAATCTGCCGCTCACCGTGCCGCCAGCGTGCTTACGGCCCCACCCAACGACGTGCCAATGGGACTCGGCGGCGACTCTTCCCCCCCTTCGCCTAACGGAATTAGCGTCCGCGAAGTTGGATCCACACGCGAATCCATACTGACCGGCGCTGGTATTCTCGCCAGCAGTGGGAGTTTCATGTAGTTTTTTTTTGCTAACGGAAATTATATACAATGATTTACTCGTTTCTCTGAGGGGGCATGTGCGGCTGATAGATGGGTTTGGAACGTGATTTGATTGCTGAAGCGGAGCGGGGAAGGGAAGGTGCGGACACGTAACGGCATGGTATCGATGGGAGAAGGGAAAAATTTAGTAGATATCCCAGGTGGCGGGCTTGCGGATTATACCACAACCTTTTTTTGATAGCGAGTTCGTTTGTTGGCGGGTTGAGGTATTTGCAGCGTGCTTACGGGTTTTTGGGGAAATTATTGGGAGCTTTCGGGAATACTTTTATGTAATTGCATCGCCTTGTGCGCATCCTTCTGTTCAAATTTTTGCCTTGCTCGAGGATTGGGTGTGCCAGTTGGCTTTGTCGGTTCCCAGGCTTCAGGCGGGAGCATATGCCAAATCTATGCGATCGAGTGCCAAACTCAGGCCGGGTATGAGGTTAACTTAGGCTGACATAAACCACTTGATCCTCGTATCGTTCATTCGTGGAGGTCCTCGCAGCCGATACCATTTGGTTTTTCTATTCCCAGGCTTCAGAGAATGTGCAAGGTCAGACCGTCAAATGCAGCCAAACGCAGTTGAGTATCAGGGGAACAGTCAGCCTAGAACCAAGTTCGTCAACAGCAGGAATTGGTGAAGCTATATGGTTTTCCGAGCGGAGGACCACTTTCGTGAATGACACGATGGCCGAGTGGTTAAGGCGATTGACTCGAATTTGGTATTCAAATAAGACATCAATTGGGATCTTCCCGCGCAGGTTCGAATCCTGCTCGTGTCGCTACTGGTTAGTGTAAGGTTCGCTGTTTTTTGCACTCTTGTCGCTTTTGCTGAACCGAAATATGCGTCCACATTGGAAGTCCCATCATTTTGCTGAACGAAAATATGCGTCCACATTCGAAGTCCCATCAAAAAAGTTCTTTTATTAAAATGGAGTCCAATCTGGGACTTCGACAATGTCCCCCTTCAGATGTTATCTTCCAAAGCCAGATTATTACACACGGTGGAGGTCGGTGCCGGTTAGAGTACCGCCCTGTGACTGCGGATCAGAG
Organism: Borealophlyctis nickersoniae; assembly: GCA_027604605.1. NCBI lineage: Eukaryota > Fungi > Chytridiomycota > Chytridiomycetes > Rhizophlyctidales > Borealophlyctidaceae > Borealophlyctis > Borealophlyctis nickersoniae. The sequence goes on from JADGKA010000553.1 coordinate 17,670, forward strand.
ATATCGAGCAAGAGACATAACGGGTTAGATTTGAAGATGCATTTTTGAAGCAAAAATGGCTGTGGAAATCCTTACCGCGAATTCATCCACCGAGATCGGGGGCATGACACGGGCCTCACCGACCGTGGGCCCCGCAACGTGGCGTTCGTACACGGGTTGTTCGCGGTGGACGACGTGTTCCTGCCTGACCTCGCGCTGCACGACGGGTTGGATTTCCTCGACGATGTGGGGTTTGACGGTTTCATGGATGATTGGAGCGCGGATGGTTGTGGAGTGGGTGGCGTCTTCGATGTTGCGGGAGGAGGAGATGTTGGAGCGGGTGGATTGGTAGCGCTGGGCTTCTTCGGGGCTGGGT
>JADGKA010000554.1:0-18021 GCA_027604605.1 Borealophlyctis nickersoniae
GGATTGGGTTGTTTAAGGAGGAGATGCCGCTGTTTGAGGAGCGGGTGACGGGGATTGGGGAGGTGGAGGTGGTGTGAAGTGTGTGTGCTGCGTGCGTGGGGAAAGTGGCCGGTGTATCTGCGTCGTATCGAGCATAACTTGTTCATTAGTTTACACATTCTTATTTTTAGCAAAAGTCCAAAGGAACCAAAACCATCTTTCGTGCTCGCGTTTGCAGACTTGATTACACTGGCATGTAGTATTCCTTGCTCGCACCAGTTTGATGACAGCTACGGCGACAGCAAAACGGAGGACCGGCGTGCGTTGATGTTGCTGCTACAGTCTGAAGAAGCACACTGGCATCCTCCACGACGGACTTTCTTGTACTGTATATAGGAAGGCGGGTTCCCGGGTTGTGAAATGTAGCTTCGGCTGGTCATTATGAAATCAAAACCAGCGTTCTTTTGCGCAAGTCACCAAATTCGGTTTTTGACTTCCAAAACACCCTTCACATCTCAAAAAAAGTGTACAGAATGCGGTTATCGAAAAGATCAAAAACCAATGCCGAGGCTGGCGCGTTCACTGAAATTGTTGTATTCACTTTTTCATCACCCGTTTCCTTCCCCATCACAAAATCCAAACGCGCTCTTCCCCCTCGAAAATTGAAGCACGAAGGAGGTGATAGTTATCTCAGAGCTTCCAGAACGCCCGCGTTCATCTGTCGGAAGCCCAAGGTGGTTGGTTGGCTGGCTGGTTAATGACGGAAGGTTTATTGGTAGGTAAAAAGTCGGCGGGCGGTATTGGTTGGTTGGTAAATGATGGTTTGGTATAGTTGATTGGTCGGTCGGTTGGTCTACATATGCTGCGGTACGACGCACCCACCACGATACCGATGCTAATTCTCCGCACATCTCGTGCAATCTTGCACGCAGTCGCACCTATTGGTGGACATCATTCCCGACCTGTATCCCACCCAGGCATGCTCGGTTCTCATTTCAGCGTACGGGTTTTTGCAACCGTGTTGGCCACGACTCGCCGTCACGCCGTCGCATGAGCTAATCAGACAGAAAGGGCACCGATGACATACACTAACCCATTCAAGCCCGGCGAACGAACAGTTTCCCACCCCCGTCGTCATCTGTCTGAGAGCTTGTCTGTCCATGTCGTAACCCCAACTGGTTTCGTATCCACCTCCCGGTGTATCAGTTGGGTACTGCTCCGAGCGGCCCCAAGAACCGCGCTTCATCAGGGCCTTGTTTGGGCCCACCACCCAAGAACATCGCGCGGCTCTCGACCTTTCCCTCCCTCCTTATCTCGCGCCAGAGTGTTCCGTTTGAGTACGAGTCGAAATCAAGCAACTCTGGGTCCTCCTCCACGGTCAGATATCCCACGGAGAATGCCACGTTCGATACAGGATCAAACCATGTGTAGGTCGTTGAGTTGTGGACCAGGTCCGTGTTTGTTATGACCACCTCCCCCCGCCAATACCCCAACGCAGTCAGGTCGGTTTGGTTTAGATCGGACAATTTAACTCTCACTCCGGACCCCGTCGACTGTTACTGCCAAGCAGATGCATATCAGGGCTATGATGCACAGTATGGACATTGTCTCTATCGCCTCGGCGGTCGTGTACGAGGCGGTTGTTGAGTTGGTTGGTAAGAGGCCGGTTGAGTGCTCGGTTGCAATTCAGCGCGAACAGGGGAACATGAGATGAACACCCTGAAGGACTTCAGGGCGTCCGACGGTGGCGCAGTGTGGACGCGTTTCATTGGTCAATCCAACCCCTGGAGGGACCCAGACGACCCTACAGAACAAAACCAACGAAAATTGCCAAAAAAGGATGGAAGAAAGGATCAAGCACTCTTGCGCATGTGTTGCTGATATTAGTTTCACATATTGCGGGGTCATTCTTTGAAATTGATGAGAAAAGAGGGTCATTTTGGTTTGTCCGCGCACTTTGAGGGTCGTATTGGAAACTTTCCCAAAAAGACTAGGGAAAAATACAAAAAAAAAACTTCCCCAAGCGGGGTATCCATTTCAAGAAGTTGCGTGTCATCCTTGCACAGGGAGCCATGCTAATCTTCTCTGTATCTTAATCCAATTTATGGGATGTCAGAGGAACCGAAGTTCTTGACATCTAACTGTGTGGGGGCCGGCCCTTTTATACTTTGCACCAGGAAAATGGCGCAGCCAGTTCACCAAAGCTTGGCCCGGAGTGGGGGCGGAGCCGGACTTCGCAGTGACCTCCGCAGTTTGTGGAAGGATCCGACGCGACGCGACGCGGTCTCGCATTTTAGAAGCTTCACCTCATGCGCAGTTCCCGGGGGTTTGGTATCCGAGCTATTTGATTCAGTAGGGTCGATGGGCAGATCCCCTCACCGTTGGGTTTTGGGCTGTGATGAACAGCTGTCGTACGGAGAACCTATCGTGTTTTCGTGATATTTTGAATGCACCCGCCCCCTTTTACCAATCAACCGCTAGAGACAATGTTCATACTCTGCGATAATCATGTTCACTACTAGCAAAGTTGGCGAGATCATTGTGGACTGGGTTCTTCAAGGCAGAGTGAGCGCGTTTGGTTGGTCAAAGCCTTTTGAATACTCCCAATCCTCATTCTGGGCATAAGAACCGAAACGCACCAAGGACTTGAGAATCCGGCGGTGGCGCAATATGGACGCGTTTGATTGGTCACTCCAACGCCCTCAAGAGCCCCGGTATCCCACACCGTTGGTCGAGTCCCCACAAATGTGTTTTTGCCCTTCAAATTTCCTCCGCGACCTCCTCACCAGCCACGAAAATTAGGTAACGAAGGGGTTTCGCATTCCAAGTACTTACTAACGAAGGTAAAATGCGAAAAAGCTTCCTGCGTGCTTACCCTCTCTATTCAGCGCTCACGGGCCTGTTTCCATTCAAAGTTCACGTCCCTCCTGTTCCATTCACCTACCAAGGAGAACATGGAGGGAAGCGCTGTGAATACAATGAATGCAATGAAGCGCTGAATCTGTGTGTATATAAGCGGGCGTGTGCAGTGAGAATACATCAAGTTTTCACACAAACATGGTCTCGTCTGTACTATTCTGTCTTACGGCGCTCATCGCTGCGTTTGGGAAGGTGTTGGGAAGTGACAGTCCAGTAGCAGATGGGGTGATACTTTCCGCCAGCCTGACGCGTGCGAACGGCGAACGGCACTTGTAGTGATAGCCACAGCCCTTGCTTGGAGTCATGCATGGACGTCGTGACTTTTTATGAAAATAATGCGACCTCCTTGGTGATCAAGACGTATGTTGACCCGGCCAATAACTCAACTTGTCGTTGCCCGATACTTGTTGGGAACTACAGACCAGAACAGGAGAACGCGTCGCGCAGCGGTAAACAAACAATTCGCGGTCCTAACTCACGTGACGTCCTAGCATGGTCATTTAACCATTTTGAGACTAATAGTGAGTGCTGAGTCGGGGGAGGCCGCGAGGACCGCAAAGTGAGGAGCCAGTTCATTCATTCGTTGCGCTCATTCCCAACCCCCATTTCCTTCCCAACTCCATCGGGCCCCCTTATTTGTTTCTAGGTGATAGGTTAACTTGCGGTGTTCACCCCCAGCTGCGGCACATAATATATAGAACGCTGCCTGCAAGGCTTGGCTTGCTGCCGCTGCTGCGTATATTGAACCTTGTCTTCCCATTGTCGTCGGCGGACGCGGCTGTGCCAGAAAGGTTAACTATTCCATCTGGAAAAGGGTCCCACACTCCTTTCGCTCTAAAGTGTCTTTCTACACAATTTTGCAGTAGTTTTGGATTTATACTGTAATATTCGCCGCCGTCAGGATGCCAACTTCACTGAAGCAACTCGTCAAGAAGCGTGAGTGTGTTTGCCAGGGTCAAAGTGCAAATTTAAAGGCGTGTGCTCAATTTCGCAATTTTATCAGGGGTCCTCGTGGACACCATTAGATCCGTACAGACTCCAGGAAAATACAAAGTTTTGGTAGTCGACCCTCAGTCGTTACGACTCCTGAACCAAACATGCGACATGAACGAGATTACCGAAGCCAATATTTTACGTGCGTCCATCGGCGATGTGTATTCATTTGCGGTTATGACCCATGTTGACATGATTTATGCTCGCAGTTATTGAAGAGATTGGACAGAAACGGCAGGCCTACCCGGACAAGGAAGCAATATACTTTATCACCCCATCATTCGCAGTCATAAATGCTCTTATCAGAGATTTTGAGGGCCCGAAGGTCATGTACGCCGGCGCGCACATATTTTGCACTGCAGGTGGGACGCTAGTTAGAGTTAGGAAAGCAAGGTGATCACTGGTCCGGGTCGTTCTTAATTCGAAACGTCTATTTCTTAGCTTTGGCCGACCCATTATTTGAAACGTTGAAGAATTCGGGTGCCAGCCGGTATATCAAAGCGTTAAAGGAGTTGAATGTGGATTTTACCCGTATGTTATCTTTGTATTACATGCTGAATGCAACGATGTGGAATTGAATACTGATGCGATGATGATTACTTTGCAGCCTTCGAGTCGCAGGTGTTTCATTTGACGGAATCCAAGGCGTTTACTAGTCTGTACGGCGCACCCGATTTGGCGCAGCTTGATAAACAGCTAGACGCAGTGGCAAGCCAGGTGGACTTCTTTCGGTCATCATTACATTTTATGGATACGGGCATTTTTAATCATGATCCCTGGAACGCCAGATGATATCCGTCCTACATACACTGGGCGATGCTCCATTTATCCGCTTCTGGGATCCCACCGGAAAACGAGCGTCTCTAGCGGCACGAATGGCACATAAAATCCAACGCGCAATTGACCGCTACAAGGAGTTAGAGCCTGATTGGCCGCCTGCCTCACCCTTCCCTCCCGCTCAACTGATTGTTCTGGATCGAAGCACGGACGTGTACTCTGCTTTGATTCATTCCTTGACGTATCAGGCCGCGGCGCATGATTTTTTGATGGTGGAGGGGGTGAAAGTGACGTACGTACTGTTCATGGGCGGGGCGTTGAGGGTCAGAAATCTATCGGCGGTGTTTAACAGAAGTATTACAGACTCAGCAATTCTTCGGCAGACACACAAATGGATAACGCCGGTTCAGCTACTTTGGACGAGACCGATGAGCTTTTCGTGAGTCTCTTTGTCGTCCCATTCGCATGTTTTATTTTCCGGTTTAACTCTCCGGAATCCCAGGTCCAAATCCGCCATGCATTCTTGGCAGACGCTTCCACGACAATTTCACAGACGATTAATAAGCTGGTTGCCGAGAACCCGGCGTTGAGCGGGTGGTCGAATGCGACGGGTGTCAAAGCGATTGAGGAGATGAAGAAGCAGTTAATGAATGCGCCGAGAGTAGCTGCCGCGATGGAGAAGGTACTCTTGTTTTGTTTCAGCATCGAAAAAGCATTTAAAAAGCCGTCTGCGTGGCATTTTACATTGTGGGCTTTCATTTCAGGCGCTTTTGCATGCGAATATCTGGGACGAAATAAACCAAGCCATTAATCAGCGGAACTTGACGCCTCTTGCAGAATTGGAGCAGGTTCGTCAGGACACGAAATTTTTCTCCGCTACCATTTTTCTCATTGAGTTTGTCGGATGGGGGTGCAGACTGTAGCTACGGGAGAGCAAACAGATGGGAAGCCGATAAAATCCAAGGACTTGACACCAGAGATTACAAAGTTGCTTGAGGACGTCAATATTCCGTGAGTTTCCATGTTTTGGTGTTGCTGCTAAGGCACGTCAACCTACGAATTCATGCAACGGTTTTTTACAGTACGACTGACAAGCTCCGTGCACTACTGACTTTCCTGATGGGTGTTCCGGATGTGGATGCGCAACAATTAGTCGAGAGCGCACGACTCGCTGAAGCCGCTGCGTCGATTCGGGGGATGGAGTTTGTGGGGGCCACGCCGGTGGAAAAGAAAACTCCCAGGGTAGGCCTCCACGTCATCAACTTTTGGAAAGAGGATGTGTGGGTTAATTGTGATATTGAATAGTGGAGATACACCGACGCGGGAAGAAAGCATGAGCACCAGAAACGAAAAAAGGGAAAAGATGAGGAAGTGGATGAGGCGTATGATTTGCATCGATATGTTCCTGTCGTCAAGTACATTCTTGAGGTACGGCCAAATGGTCGCTTCTTCAATCGTCCACTTGTAACGTTTACATTACGTCTTCAATTTAGGACGCGGCACGAGGCGAACTGGACCCAACCCTCTTTCCCTCCGTCATCGACGCCCCCTCCGAAACCGCCAACGGCCCAACCGGCGTCGTCTGGGCCGAAGAAGGGAAACGCGGTGCCGGTACTGTGTACAAATTCACCAGCGGGTTCAAGCCGTCGTGGGGGAAACGTAAACCGGTGCAGGGCGGGCAGACGGAGGATGTGGATTTGCGGGTGAACGGGCCGAGGATTATTGTGGTGTTTGTGGGGGGAATGAGTTTTGCCGAAGTTAGGGCGGCGTATGAGGTTACCCATGCGTTAAAGCGGGATGTCATTATTGGTAAGGGTTTTCGACTGAGCTGTCAGTTCTGGAGTCTGTGTCGTCCTTTGTTGACGTTCGTTTTTTCACTTATGCGTGATTAGGATCCAGTCATCTTCTGACACCAACGCAATTCGTCGAAGGGTTACGGGAACTGGGCGAGTCCGATTATCAACCCCTCTCCCTACCCCCAATTTTCAATTACACCGGTCGAACTCCTTCCACCACTTCCCTGACTGCCACAACCCCCGTCTCTTCCCCGCCTGCCATCAACCCTGCCCACCCGCAACGAACGCCACAATATACCGCACCATCGTCAGCCCCGGAGGACGGAACGTATACCCCTGCTCCTCCAGGAGGGAGACGAAGCTCATCCAGCACATCGTTGTTATCCGAGGCTGGAAATGCGGCGTCTCCTGGGTTGGGACCTAGACCGGCGTTGCCGAAGCGGGAGTCGTCTGCGGCGCTTCAGGCTATGCCTCCTGGAATGGCGAAACCGGCGTCTGGGGTTGTAGCGAGAGAAAGTGTTGCAGAAAGCAGGGAAGGCGGGGCGGGATCGGTTCGGCAGTCGATTGTGGGAGGTCCGGGTGGGGCGGCGTACGCGCAGGCTGAATTGCCTGCGCATCCTTCCCTGCCAACGTCGAGTGCGCCCGCGGGGCCGGCGAAGGTGCATGGCTTTCCGGAGAGGCTCAGTATAGCGAATCGGCCGAATGGGGAAGCGGCGGACACGGGGTCTCCTGTGACTGACTCGTACTTCCCTGCCACCACACCCCCTGTTTCCCGACCGTCACGCACTTCTGGAGGGTTGAGGATTGTAAATGAAGAGACGGCGGAACAGCAGGTTGGGACAGGCAGCACGGCGGGTCACCAACCGCAGTATGGTCAGCAACCGTCGGTATCGGTATCTGGGGATGCTACCGCTACTTCTGGAATCCCTCAGCGGCATCGGCCATCGCTCCCGCCTTCGCCTGGGACTGACGTGTCGCCTGGCAGCCCGTCTAACTTCTCGCAGGCATCATCTGCTGATTTGAGTGCACCCAAACGTCCTTCATTATTTACGCGTCCGAAACCGGGCTCACCCGCTCGTCCGCGCCCGCAATCTGATGTAGGATTCGAAACTCCCACTTCAGACCCTGGTCGACCTGTGTCACCTGCCCAGTCGACGGCTTCTGCAGATTCTGCTCCGGCCGCTTCAGGGTTATCTCAGAGCCCGCCAGGGCGAGGAAGACCCGTGAGTCGTCCTGGGTCGCAGCAACAAACTGGGCCTGGGCCGCGGCTGGATGCAGCGGAAGGAGGGTCGTTGCGTCCGGCGCGTCAAGTGTTTACGGCGGCGCATTATCGGCAACCGTCGCCCAATCCGCCGGTTAGCCGGCTGTCGCAGTCGTCCTCTCCTCCGCCTGCGTCGACGCAACCGCAGCAGCAGCAGCAGGTTCCGATGTCCTCGCAAGTGTATCAGCCCACTGCGACTCAGGTTTCTCCACCTGCGGCGCCGCTGCATTCGCATTCGTATCCTCCGCCGCAAACGTTTCAACCAGCGTCTTCTGGGCAAGGGTATCAACAAGCTAACCCGGCGCCTGCTGCATCGGCGGGACATTCTTATCACCAGTATCAGGCGCCAGCGTCGACTCAGTCAACCAAACCCCCTCCTGCCAGTTCTGCATACGAAACTTCTGCATCTGCTTACGAAGCTTCTGCTACCTCTGCTTATCAACCTTCAGCTGGGTCCACCCACCAACCCTCTGCTTCCGCTGCTTACCAACAGTCGGCGTCGGCTGACGGTTATCAGCCATCGTATAAGCCTTCCGCTTCTTCGCAAGTATACCAACAGCAGTCTGCCAGTACGGGTTGGCAGCCTCCCGTTGCAGTCGCAACGTATCGACCTCCGGTGACGACAGCAGCGTACCAAACGCCTGCGGCTTCGTCGCGCCCGTACTCTACTGCAACGCCTCCGCCGCAATCACATGCGTACGCTCCGGCGGGTGCGGCGGGCGGGCAGGTGTATCGTCCTAGTAGTAGTCAACAAGCATATCATGGGAGTGCTCAGGGGTATCCGGCGTCGACGCAGGCGTACCAGCCGCAACCCGCGCCTTCGTATCACCCACCGGCGTCTACGCAAGCTTACCAGCAGGTGCCGACATCAACGCAAAATTACCATCCTGCGGAGCGGCTGCAATCGTATTCCCCTCCCTCTGCGTCGCAGTCGTACCGCCCGCCGCCGTCTTCACAAGGTTATCAAGCAGCGGCGGCATCTGTTTACCAGCATCCACCTCCACCTTCTCAGTCTTACCAGCCGCGGCCTGGTAGTCCGCCTCACGTGTACGCACAGGTTCCCGCACAGACGTACCGTCCGGCATCAGCGGCCGCGGCACAAGGGTACGTGCAGCAGGCCTACGCGCAGCAATCGACGGCACCGCCTCCGTCATCGTACCACCCTGCCGCGGCGCCAACGTACCAACCACGACCTGCACCGCAACCTCACCCGTCATCGCAAGCACAACAATATCAGCAGTACCGGCCCGCGTACGCACCACAACCCCTACCACCATCCTCGTACTACCGTCCTGCGGCGTCTCAAGGCCCTCCACCGGTACAGCAGCAGGCATACGCGCAGTACGCGGTGTACCAGGACCAGTACGCCCCATCAGCGTCTGTCCCACGACCACCGGGACATGTGTACGCCCAGCAGCAGCAGCAGCCTTATTCACCACAGTTGAGGCCGCGTCCGACACCGCCCCCACCACAGCAGCAGCAGTATACGCAGGCGCCGCTGCCGGGGCAGTATGGGTATGGGGCGCAGGGGTATTATCGACGGTGATGGGGTTCCGTGGTAACTTACTGTGAAATGGAGGAAATGCAGGAAGATTGGGGTTTTTTGTGGCAGGGTTGGGGTTTGTATGGTATTGCTTTGGGTAGGTGGAGTCGGGTGTGGGGAAAGGAAATAGAAAATTTTATGATTTGGGTTATTCTTTTTCCGGAAAGGCGCTGTCGTGTGTTGGAAAAGGAGTCGTGGGAAAGGAAACTGCAAAAATGAAAGAGTCGTACTGGGGCCTGGGTCCAAAGCAACTGCACATTTTTGCACCATTGAACCTCAAGAAAAAAAAAGTGGAGGATCCAAAATCCCGACATTGAACACCTGCTGTTGGTTAACCATCAAGTGTCTTCATTCGCGCTCGACGGTGTCTGCTTTTTTGTCAGAGTGGTTTAACAAACAAACAAAAAAATGGTGAAATCTGCTCACAGCTCGCAACCACAAGTTTGTCATTTACGGACAAATATCATATGGAGTTGTTAGGATGGTCACCGGACCAACCCTCCAAATCATAAATCATGAAATGATGTTGACTTGAGAACGGAATGCAAGGCGCATCCAAAAAAAGGCGGCGGGATAGACTTACAAGATTGGTACGTGGGGTGTCCTCATAGCACTCAAGGATTGCGCATTTGGATATCCGCCTGACTGATCTTGGGGAGTTGTGAAGAAGAATGTTAAATGTGGCTAGACTATCAGTACCGGTGGTGTATGAATGTTTTGTTCGTTTTGTTTAGGTGTTCGCAACGCGATTTTTGACTGACGGCAGCGGACGTGTGAACGGGCGTTCGCATTCCTGCCGGCAGGTACTTTACTTCCTTTTTCAATGTGTGTTGAGTCTGTGAGTCACAAACCATCCGCCGCGCGACCGTCAAAAGGCAAGTGCCAAAAAGGGATGGAATCTTTACGGTTACGGCGACGAGGTTGGCTTCCCCAACATGCCCATGGTGGTTGTGCCGAATTTCGGGTCACTTGCGGGGCGGCAAATTTTGTCATCTTGCAGCTTCGTACCAGAATTTTACGAAAACCCATAAAAATGGAAGATCTCGCCGAAAAAATGAACAAACCATCGCGGTGCTCGTGGTCAATCAATAAAAGGCTTCTGCATTTGGGCAGCTCGATTTCCTCTAATTTTTTGGGCTCGAGTGTACAGAAATCCTGCAGAAGCTCTTGCTCGGTTGATGTGCTGCCAAAAACCGCTTCAAGGCTTTTAAACGCAAAGAGGACGGAGATCACCATATTGAAACCTTGCTTCTTTTCATGCCCCTGGAGCAGCGAAGGAACGCCGGGAGAAGAAACTACAAAAACCAGGGTGGTCCGAGTCCTAAAGTCGCGCGGGCGCCCCCACACTCACGACTACGCATTTACAGCCACCTCCCCGCTTGAGACGAAATTGGTAGCTCTTGATAGTTAGCTTACCCGCTTTCGCTGCCCAGAAAAAACAGGATAGTGTAGACATTGATGAGCGCTCCCAAAACCTAGAAGCTAGTTCGTCGTTCCGGACACGCACAAAGCACAACGGAACGAAATCCGTGCGGTCGGTATCCAAACATTTCCGTCCATGTTATTTCCCTATGTTTGCTCTCTCAAAAAGACGCTTGACATCAGACTATCTCCTAAAAAGGCGGTTACAAATGTGGCCCGAAGACGAAGCAGTCAATAAGACGATACTGTCTGTTGCCGTGCGGGTTTTGTTGGCTCCCCCACTATACCATCAGCTGGATGACCTTCCTATCAGCACGCTGTTAAATATAGTGCCGTGCGAGTCTGAAAGAACTTTTTTGTTCACCGCTGGCCATCACAAGACAGACACTCTGTGGCACTCCTAATCGGGAAAAATATGAATCTTTATGCAGTTCGTTCAAAAAGGACAGAAAGGATGGCTAGTAGCATTTCATACAAAAAGGGTGACAAGCAAAAAAAAAATGACTCTGACTTTGACCGCCTTTGGATAGCCTCCAAAGCACCACTCTTTTCTAACCGGTCATAAAAGAACCTTTTGGCACAGAATATGCAAATCAAAATATCAGCTAACATAGCATCATATTCTACGATGTGGGCTTAAAACCTAGCAGGTGGGTGCAGTTGAATTGATGTCTCGTGCCAGCCCAGTGCCAACAAACCGTCAACGAAGGCACAGCAGGCACTCAAACATAGCCTCAAGTCAGCGTTCAAGTATTAGTGTTTAATGCGCGTTCTGGTCTTGAATTTTCCCTCTTTTTGTTCGTTCAAACCGACACAGATGGCAGCAAAAAAAATCTCCCGGATGATGTACTGGTTTTGGATACCCTTCCGATCCAAAGGCCTTTCATACGTTGATTGACCATAGGTAAAACAAGCATACTGAAAGATGATGTTGCTAGTAAGTATGACAGCTTACATGATGCCCAGACGATCAGCCACCATATCTGTTGGGCATTGAAAGGACAAACACCCGCTTGCTGTTGAAAAGCTCGTTCGCAACACACACGCAATGATATTATCTCACAACCTTGTGGTTCCCTTTTTTTGCAGGGCATGGAACCTGTCAAACGCATTCGACGTGGGCAGTGACTAAAGACGGGAGGATTTAAGGCGTCATCAGCGGTGTATTGGGAACGGCCACTAGTGCCGGGAGTTCCGGTCCGGAGGAGCTAGGAGCTAGGAGGTAAACGCTTTTTTCCACACACACACGCGTGCGGACTCCCCCAGCTACTCCTGTTCTGGAATCCCCGTTTGGAGAGGCAGCGAGTAGATTCTATGGGTTTGTAAAGGGAGCTGAACGTGCTAAGGATCCGCAATGCTCTCTCTCTCAACAGATAGTCAGTCGCTACGCCGACACACATAAAGCATCGGGTCACGTTTACGGCACTGAGTTCAGTTTATTCACCTTCCATAAATCAGCTTTTCCGGATTTTTTGGTGTCAGACCGGTCAGTGTTTGGATACCCTCACCATTCCGAAAGACATTTCGTCCTTACTTCGTTTTCGTTCTCGCGGATGGCACCTATAACAAACGGTGTTGTGTGAATCTCTGACCGCGTATGTCTGACCACTCATTTGCGTGAAATGGGGCATGACATTGATGCTAATGGCGAAATAATGGCAGTTGCTATTTGAATGAATAGCAAGACCGACCAAAGTCTGAACAAGAACGCGGATGGGAATGGTGGCTCAAGCCATAATAGCGATTCAGCTGAGCTCAAACAGAGGAGCAAAATTGAAAAAAAAAATTGCCAAAGGGTGTCTGGATTGGACTCGTGCCCCTGGTTGAGGCGGTCAGACTCGTTGGATACCTTCGTTCATTTCAACCGCTGCGAATGAAAGCTGGTACAGTTATTTTGCAGCAGAATACCATCTTGTGAATAAATTGGTGGAGCATTCCGTGTCCCCCTTTTCTCTCACGGTCGACATGGACACCACAACCAAAAAAAAAGAAACAATGGGCCAAGGCGCTGCACCGCTTTGGATACCCTTACTGATCCAAAGACGTTTCGTTTCGTGTGCGTTTGGCTAGAAGTAAAACCGGCGTATGAGACCCACGATACGCATTGCACACACCGCAGGTTCCGCTCAGCCAGTCAGCGTGCAAGGAGCACCACAACGCTATCTACGCGGTCCATTTTCCCGAGCAGGCGGGAGGGAGGTGTGCCCGACGCCGCGGTGATTTAGCAGTGGGGTGCAATCAAGCCTCCTGCTTTGGTGTGTAAAAGGCATGTTCTTTTTGTTGGGTCTCCCATCAAAAGTCCTCTTGTGCGTTCAAGCTCATATTGGTTTCACCGTTTCAACGGAGACTCATAGTCAAGAAAGTCAAAAAAAGGCATGGGCGCGGGTCTCCAAGCATATTATCTATCACCCGCAGCAGTGGAGCTCTGTCCAATGCGGGATAATAGAAACTGAACCCTCATACACGAAGTCCTCAATCATTTGAAAATTGACGAAAGAAACCTATACCAGATGCTTTCAACCGAAGTTGTTGTGGGTAACAACCGGTTGTGATGTTCGTTCTCTGGCAGATATTGGGCAAGGCAGGTACTCGGAAATGAAAATGGGGACAGACCCAGCTGTATGGGCAGCTCATACGTCTTTCAAGCATTCCGGGTCGGACGTCTTCGCCATCCATCTGCAGAATATTGAGGATTTCGCGAATCGATGTCTTGGCTTGTGGTTTTTTTTTGGATCACCCCATCAGACCACCCACCGGGTCGAAATGGTAAAGCCGATGTCCTGAAAAAAATCTGGGCGCCGCTGGACATTGGGACTTGGGGATATGGACCCGTAACGCACATTTGCAGACCTTCGTCCAATTCAAATGGCACGAGGTAAACCAATACCGATGTGATTGCTTCTGCCGTCATTCGCGTGAACGACCCATGCTCGCAATAAAATGTTCTACTTTGCGTACGTGCTTGCGTTGGAAACTACTCGTGGTTCAATTGGTCCAAGTCGAAGAAGATCAGCAAAAAAAGTATTTGATTGAATTGGTAGACCCCTAGGACCTGATCCCGAGGAGCATGCTGTTTGCCGCCACGCATTCCCGGTACTCTCGCAATTGTCAGGATGTTATGAGCAGCTCGTTTGGACGATGGGGTAAGAAATAGCAAAATCTAGGTGAGTCGACGCACGTCCATTCAGGAATAAAACAGAAGCGCTCTATACAGTATCCAGCGCTGGTCGAACGAGGTTGACGTCAAATTAAACGTGCTATGGCGGGTCGGAAACGTCATAAAAGCCCATCGCGTCTGCCTCAAGCAGTCCGGATGCGGAATACGTTATTCTTGCAGATGCTAAACATTGGGGCCTTTTCACCTTTCCTTTGCGTTGGTGATGGAGTGACTGGCGCGACTTGATTTTTTGGCCCTGCGATCAGGCCTTTAAGGTTTGGGTTTTCTTTCACTTTTTCGTTAGTAGCGACGAGACGCCAATCGAACGATCCGAACGTGCCGTGCCGAGCGGTCAGACACGCTTGACCGGAATAAAAGGGGGAACGCTCTGTGCTCTCCACATTCCGCATCCCGAATAATTTGCGACTTGGCGTGAGGTTTTCAGAGGTGTGGAATTACCGGCAACTTGAAATGTGACTCAACACGTGGAAAAGGGTTACAGTACGTCCTTTCCCTTGGTTAAATGGAGACCTACGTCAGCAAACGAATTACCACATCCCTCCGCGTCTCTGTCATGTGGTCCATTTACTATTTAGCTCCAATCAGCGCTTTAACTGTTTGATGCCGTTGCTCAACGTCCCAACTCAAATGTTGTAATTGCATTTTGTTACTCTAAATGGTGCAAAAAATCCGTTGGAGTGGCAATAGTCCCGCTTTTAGATTTCAATCTCTCCACACCGAACGAACGAAAGGGGCAGTCCTCCTTAATACAGTTCATCAAACCAGTAAAAACCCCTTTCAGCTTCCAAATTCCTATCGCGCAGAATCCTTTCATGCGTCGATAGGAACCTTACAACTTTTACGACTTCAACAGAATGATGCACCCAATTGAAGGATTCGAAGCGCAAAAAGTGGATACCCGTAGGAATGTTTACGCGTCAGTGCCTGGTATCCATGCATCTGGCGGTGGCTTGTGAATATTTTCAGGTATTTATCCAAATATAGCACACATGTGTGGCGCATTTCATTTCTTTTTCTGGTGGCACCGAAATGAGGGATCAGGCAAGAGGCCAGCCGCCCCGGACTTGGACCCCAGCTGGTCCCAGTGTGTCCCGGCGGGGCAGCCCAAGCCGACTTCCATGCTTCAGCGGCGTGTATCACAAACGTTGTACACAAGATGGAATCCGAAAAGTTGTGTGCAGGAGGGGAAGAAGGTTGAGTGTTGTTTTTGCGGGGCGCGACAAGAACGACGACGTCGCATTTCTCCCCATTGTCCATTTTCCCACCCTCGCCATCGCCATTGCCCTGTAGAACAAAACTGCCCGTGGGAACTTCTGCAAGGAGACCACGCCCAAATTTTATAGACAGTCAGACGGTAGACACAGAGAGGTAGGAACAAGGAAGCGCCGAAGGGGACTGTGCAGACTGCCCTTTCGCCATGTCGCTGGATTTCCGATGCTGAACTCTTTTCACTCCCACTCGCCGTCTCTGCAGGGTGCATGTCTTGCTAAGTCCATCCCAAACGACACCGCAAACCCCTTGAAAGGAAGTAACCTAAATACACGAACAGCACCATGCGCTCTTCACAATATTCCCAGGCTGCAGCAGCAGCCGCAGCCGCTGCATCTGCCTCCATTCTCCTTCTCGTCCTTCCTGCAACCGTACACGCCCAAGGCAAAAACTGCGCTTGGCTTGACGAAAACTCAATCTGCGGGCCTCGCTTTGCAGGCTGGCCATTCCCAACGAATTTCTTTCCGGACCAAAGAAATTTGTCAAACTCGCTGAACGCTGTCTGGGCAAACCTGGACGGTCTCGCTACGTTTGCCCAAATTGACCAGGGTTGCACGGGTGCTAAGGGACCAAGCGGCGCGAGAACGCTGCGGTACCAAACCTCCTCTATCTGTTCGCGGATTGTCTTGGACACCCTGAAAGGCGGTTGCACACAAAAACCAAACGCCGATGGATCGCTCCCGAACAAGGCCACGATCGCTTTGTGCGCTCAAAATTGCCAGACGGCTCTTGACACTTGGGTCACTATGCTGAACAACCCGCAAGTGTGCCCGGCCGGTCAGAACACCGACGCTAGAACCGCCTCAGTTGCCGTGGCGACCCAATTGTGTGGAAACGTCACGCAATTAACCAGTCAGGCTGGTGGAAATCAGTGCTTCGATGCTGTTCCCACTGAACAGAACACTTGCGGTGAGTAGTTTTGTGTGCATTTTCAACGGTGGAAGAGAAAGGTGGGCAGAAGCGGGTGAAGATGACGCAAAAAGAGAAATGGAGGGCAACAGACTTGCGGAGGAGGATGATGGACACGGTGGTTACTCAGTAACCGAGGAGAATCCAAGGAAGAAAAGACGAGGGTCAAGACTCGACTGTTTTTTTAGGGGTGTTGCTGGACTCTGTGGCTGATCATGTCCTGTTATGATCTAGGTTTCAATCCGACCGTGGCCTTAGACCAATGTAAGTTGTTGCAAAACGATTCGTGCTGCAAAATTTTGGTCGCCAACGGCGGTCGCACCCCACCTGTCACCGGTACCCCCAAGGCCGGAGACGCCAACGCCCAGTCGAGCGATCAAGGAGCAAACAGCAGCGGAGCTAGAACCGGCATCATTGTGGGCGTTGTCGGTGTCGTTGTCGTTATCGTTGGTATCTTCGCTGGTATTATGATCGTCCGCCGTCGCCGACAACAGAAAGCGGCGCCATTCTTTGCATACGGAAACGACGGTGGCTACAAACCTGATGCGCGGGCGAGCACTATGGAAAAGAACGACAGCTATGCCGCACCACGATCGTTCGGTGGGGACAACGGCGGCCGGTCATCCGCCATTCAGATGGCCAATATCCAAAACCCTCCATCGGAACCTGAACCCGCCTACAACTCTACATCCGTCCCAATATTGTCAGCCCCACCAGCTCCCATAGCCCGCAACGACAGCGCCAACGTGACTATGCGCGTCGTGCACCCATACAACCCAAGTCTGCAAGACGAGCTCACCCTTGAAGTCGGCGACGAAGTCGTCCTCCTCAAAGCCTTTGACGACGGATGGGCCCTCGGCCTAACACCCGCCAACGGCAACCAAGGGGCCTTCCCTCTCGTCTGCGTCTCCCGCTCCGACGAATCCCCACGCGACCCCGAAATCCTCAACGCCGAACGCCAATCCCTCTCCTTCGCCCGCCGCGTATCCTCCCAAGTCCTAAGTCAATCCTTTGACGCGTCGGCATTCGACCAACCTGTCCCTGAAGTCCCAGCAAACATCACATCAGGAGGAGCGTCGTCGGAATCCGGCGGAGGCGGAGGGGGCTCGCAAGGTACGCCCACACAGTCCGACCCCTTTGCAGCCCCCTTTGACGACGAGCATCAAATAGCCCCATCTGACACTCCCTCATCTTCACCTCCTCGTCCGTCCAACCCTCGCTCATCTTCACCTGTCCCACCTCCGGTGTTGCCTTCTAATTTGGTAGTCTCTAACCCGGACAAACCGAGGTTGAGTTTGCATCTGAGTATGGGGAGTGGGTTCGATGCGTTGATGGAGGAGGCGAAGAAGAAGGAGGGGGAGGAGGGAGCGAAGCGTTGAGCGTTGAGCGAGCGTTGAAGTGAAGCGGTGGACGGCGTTTTTGGGTGGGAGGAAATGGAACGGAATGGTAGAAACGTGGACCGTTTCTTCACCCACCGGAACTTTATACATCAACAATGGAATGTGGCGCGGCAGGGGTTTATGTTTTTTTTGACCTCTCCATCAAGTAGAAACAAAAAGCAGAAGAACCAAAGAAAAAAGAACCTATTTTTTTTTCCGTAGATAATTTGTGCGGGGAGGTGGGGGGGACCTTTAGAAGTAGAAATGTTGGTCTTTGGGTTTTTTTTGCTTTTGGTGTAGTGTTAACGGGTAGTAAGGGTTTGGCCCCTGTGTTAGTTATGGTAGTGGGTAGGGGTTTAAGGGTGTGTTTGAAATGTCTTTCATTAAAATTCTCTTCTGTGATTTTGCGGGTTTGGCCTGTGTTAAACCTTCAACACCAACGTCGAATTCTTGTTTACAAGCGGCGACGTGTGCGCCCCCTGCGCAAGCGAAGACAAACAACCGCAACGATACAACGAGCAAAAAGTTACAGCACGCAGTATTCCCGTGTGGTCCCCCACCACAGTACTGACTGCGCCATCACCAGCTTAACTTCG